>JAJHPF010000007.1:6032383-6093137 GCA_024447775.1 Carex cristatella
CTAGTGAAATGTAATAAATAATACTATTAATTCAAGATTTGGGCAAAAATTTATGTTCCATAATTGAAATAGTGCCAATTCAATGTGTATGCATCTCTATGGAACTGTTTAATAATAGAGGATGGGATGGTAGCACAGTTGGTTAAGAGAAAAAGTCCGAAGACTGTGGTTACCTAAAAGTCAAGAAATGAAATTTCCAAATTTTTTTTTAAAAATAATAATATAAAAAATATTATTATCGTTACCATAATTTTTTTATTCCGATTATTTGTATCAATATTATCATCATCATCACCTTTATTACTTAATAGTGGTACTACTTGTACCATCCTTTTGATTATGATTATGGTAATTATCATCATCATCATCATTATTTTGCTTCAGTTATTTTTATCTTTAAGCATGCTTTTTTTAAATAATAATAATTAAGGAAATTATATTGTAATATCATAATTTCATGAATATATTAATCAAATTTTTTTATATAATTCATTTCAATGATGATAGATATAATTATACAATAATATTTAAATGTTTTTATTGCTGCAATAAATTTATATTTTTAGGTTTTTTTTATTGAATCAATACTTTCTTCATCCACAGTTGAGGTACCAAATAACATCACATAAACTTTGAACGATTGTAAAAGAAGAGATCTTCCGGAATATCTCTTCTTTCACCTTATTAATTCGGGAAGACAAGTATGGAATTTTTTTTTTGCTTAGTAAACACCGACTAGGATCAAACATCCCAGTTTCAATATCCATTGATCGCATTTGGAATATCGTTAAGTCAGAAATATCTTTCTGGGATTAGCGACTATTCTACTATTCCAACAAAATATTTGAAATAGTATTGTTTTTTATCACTGGACCAAAGGGGTGGTTTAAAAAAAATTAAAATTAAAATTGCATGCAAAATTAATATGATTACTACAACATTGATATGTTATGTATGCAAAATTTAATGGACAGCTACAACAATTTCCACTAACTATCAACCTCAGGTATTATTTATATTTAGAGTGGCTGAAAATATTTACAGTTCAAGAGCCTATCTAGCAGCACTCTTCACTGAGTACTATTGATTAAATATGACATGAACTCCGTTGCCGTTGCAGGAAAGGGTAAACATGGAATTCGCATCAAAAACAACACTTATCATTTGTGTCCGCGATTATGATTATGAGGTACACTAAATAAATAGGACGAGGCACTTACATCCATATTTAGGATTTGCATCTTGCTTATAATTAATGAATTCTCGAATTTATATTTTTTACTTAGACTCCACTACATTTGACAAGGAAGAACCTAGAGACGAGAATGAATGAGGTAAACTCTTCTTTTCAATACATAAATACATGTCCATAAGAAAATATGGATGTACATTCATTATTTGTTCGATTTCGAGTTGACTTGGCCAAGGTATGTACGTATCTCACATTTGAATGAAACACCAATTTTTGTATAATGTTTTGAACGATTCATACAAAAATTGACCGATTTTGACAATATTATGGTCAGAGCTATCTCAACATTAATTAAGATATCAAATTAAGGAAGCGAGTCACAATGTCACATATTGGGAACATGAAAGAGAAAAAAGAGGAAGAGCAACAGTGGGACCCATTTTTTTTTACTTTTGTACAAGACCAAATACACAGGAGATTGATGATGCAACTAAAATATTTTTTTAGTAGCAAGTGATTAATTTTTATATATTAAAAAAAGAAAAACATCAATTAAATATCATGCATCACTCTTACAGCTTTGGGATAAAGTGCATCCCGCCAAAACAAACAGGAAGATGAGCCATTATATCAAGGTATAAATTATTGTAATATCAATGATTTATAAGAATGTATTACTCTGTCTGTTGGATTTCACTATGAGCTTCTCAAATAAGGAATTCAAACTTTCAAAATCAATATTTGGTCAACAATTGTTTTAATTATAATCACCATGTTATCGGGAGACTGATCTATATACATGTATGTAGGTCATTGTGAAAGACTTTCCACACTACAAATATGAACGAGAAAAATTTGATGAGAAGGTATGCACTCATTGCAAAAATTAAACATTTTCAATGATCATTGCTTCTATGACCTTCAGTGCATATTATAGTTGCATATTTAAAATGTATGCACCCATTTTACAATATCAGATGCACGAACTTCATTCTTATGGAACCCAACAGTACCACTAAATTAGCTGCTTTTTTTTTTGCCCCCATATTTCTTCAGTCTAAAGGTCTGCAAGAATTGCTTTGGCAATATTCTACAACCGGAAGCCTAGATCAGAAGCATTATGTTTCTAGCTTTGCCCATGGTTCAAAAGAGATATGGGATCTTATTCGTAAAAACAAAAAAATTACTTCTGCTGATCATAAGGTTTCACTTTTGATGTTTTATTTGTAATCTAGATAATCATCTTTTCCTTGCTTGTAATAATTTTAGTCACTAATAATAAATTAAGCGTCAACACATATTTTTAACCTTTGTGTTTTTGTAGCTGGCGATGTCAGCCCATGTGTGTGAGGAGGCTAGGAAAGAGATACTTGGTTCTTTGGCTGAAATGATGGTTGGCTAAAACTTTCACTTAACTTGAATTACTTCTACATTTCTACATAAATAAATGCTATATGCTATGCATTGCAGGAATACGAGTCTCTGAAGTCTGCTAAGTCTGTAGAGGAATTCAATCAAAAATTAAAAATATTTCTTGAAATAATAGATAAGAGGTGAGTAAATATAACTATATAAACATATGGCATCAAGGTGAACAAAACATCCATTCCATTGAAATATTTTTTGTATACATGTTCCTTTTCTTTTTGTGGAAAGATACAAACCTACTTTTTTTGTTTTTAAGAACATAAAAATGGGACATAAGTAATAGGGGACAATTAAGATTACATACTGAATAAGATAACAAAAATTTATATGTTTAATGAAGTTGGATGCCTATAGATAATATTTCATGTTAACATAAGAAAAATTTATATTCAAACATTTGACCATTAATGGGGACTGGTACTTAGTTTTAGTAATTAATTGAAAATGTTGGTAAATAACATGCATCAAATTAAATAGGTATGAAGATGAAACTAGATCAATTGAAGGGTATAAAAATAGGAAACAAGTAAAAGAGAAGCTGGTAATGAAGATCATACAAGTGAGTTTTCTTGTGTCTTAACTTCTCAGAAACAAACACAAAGTCAGCAAAAACAGCAAAGAAGAAATTAACAGGAAACAGTATATACCTGTTTAAGATCTCAGTTACTTTAATCTTCCAGTTTTTCATATGCATTTTGAAACTTTTAATCATTTTCTACTTTACTCAAATATGAAGCTCCGTGTTTATCAACACTGTTGCTATCTTTATAGAAGCATATCCAGAATCACTCACAAGATCAAATTAGTTTTTCTTACAGATCTTGTTTATACGTTAATTTAACAATCTTTTTGATGTGAAGGTTATCAACGACTCATTATGTTAATTTTCTTTTTCTCTTTTGCTTGCTTTTCCAGATGCTTGAACCAACATTTGAGAACAAAGTTGACAGATTATGTGCTCATACGCTTGCAAGAGCAGAATTAAATGTTCGGGATGATCTGAAAAATTATAAAGAGCTGGATGAATATACTTTAGCTTGGGTGCTACGTGATTACATGATAACTTTCAAGGATTCATGTCCAGGTAATCAATTTTCCTTAGAAATTAGAAATTTGAAAGTTTAATCAATAATTCAGAATTTTAAATAAGAGCTTACATAAACTTAATTATTTGTCCCATAATTAGTTCAATACAAATTAAATAGGTACATACCCAGGCACTCTTTAAGTAATGACTCAGTAATAATTCTACATGTGCTCCTAAATTCAGGAGGAAGTACAATCTGAGATTAAATTTTACATTTTATAGATGTTGTCCAGAAATAAATAAATAAATAGATAGTCTCAGTAGTATTTACTAAATCAATTAATTTATCCATAACTATACAAATTAAATTTAACGTGTTAATTAAATTATGCATCTCAGAAAGTAAGTAATAGATTAATTAATTGGGTTTGTTCTAAGAGAATTTACTTGCAATTGGAAATCAGTTTAGAAACTATCATTGTCCTGTTATCATTTCCAAGCCAGATAGCAGAGAGCAATTTTTCATGCATTGTTTGATATCAATAACCACGATTTTTTTTTCAGATGTACATCCTAACTTGGAAAAGATATTTACAGAAAAACAAATAGCTGTTGCAGAAGATCTCATAGAAATTGGAAAAAAAATGGCACTCAATATCGAGGTTTTGCTTTCATTACTCAAGTTCCCAGTTGACATTGCTTTATGTGTATGCATTTATGAAATGCTATTTATTATTTTCCTTAATTTACTGCCAAGAAACATATTTTCGTTCATTAGAACTTCAAATTAGTTGCAAGTCCTTGGCACGATGGCCATTCCTTTCTGTATATTGTTTTAAACCATACCGGAATTATGGGTATAAATATTTATATATATATATGTATGTATGTATGTATGTATGTATGTATGTATGTATGTATGTATGTATGTATGTATACATACATACAAATTCATATATACAGAAAGAGATTGGCTAAGATCTTGGTGCTACCAATTTGTTTTTGTAATTTTCAAAGTTCAAATAGTCGATCTAAAATGCTCAACATGTTCTTCATATTAAAATGTGAGTGGCGACCAAATTTTATATTTTTGAAATTTTTTTACTTTTTTTATGGATTTTTGAAAATCACTATTTTTCAGATATTTTTATTTTTATTATTAAATACAGTGATTTTTAAAAATTCATTAAAAATAGTAAAAAGGTTCTCAAATAAAATGTGTAAAATTTGGTCTCCAAACATATTTTAACTTTGAGCACTTTAGATTAACTTTTTCAACTTTAAAATCACAAAAACGAATTGGTAACACCAAGGCCTTGGTCATACCAGTTTGATCTTGGCCAACTAGAGTAGGATTAAAATGCCCCGTTGGTTTTGTGCCTCATCATGCCCCAACAACGCTATCTCTATTTTCAAAGTTTAAACAGTCGATCCGAATGTTCAATATGATATTCATATTAAAATGTACTTGGATACAAAATTTTATAATTTATAATTTATTTTTTGCTTTTTTTAAGATAGGTACAAAATCACTATTTTTAGAAGATTATGGACCATTCCAAAATAGTGATTTTGTACATATCTAAACAATTAGTTAAAAAATTATAAAATTTGTATCGAAGCACATATTAGTGTGAAGATCATGTTGAATGGTTCAGACCGATTATTTTGACTTCAAAAATAGTGATAATGTTGTGGCATGATCGGGCACAAAACCAATGGGGCATTTTAATCCATATGGGCTAAGGTGCTTAAAAAAACACGGACCCTCTTGTACTTTATGCGCTTAGTTCCATATTGAAATGTACTTGAAGACCAAATATAACATTTTTTTTTTGTTTATTTACTATTTTTTAAGAAATTTTTATAATAACTGTTTTTTTGATAATTTTGTACCTTAGAAAACAACAATTTTAAAAAATTCTAAACAATTAGTAAACAAAATAAAAAAATATGCAAAATTTGGTCTCCAAGCACATGCATTTCAATATGAATTTCATGTTGAACGGTTCGGATCGGCTGTTTGAACCTTCACAACGATACGAGAGAGCATAAAGCATCAAATGGCTTGTGCTTTAAAGTATCTTAGCCCATCCATATATATATTTTAGAGGAGAGATCATCAACTGATGATTTTTATTTTCACAATCAAGACATTCTCCAAAAATAATTAAAAAAAATTGATACCCTATATTATAGATAAATTTAATGTTATCCACACATTATGTCAATATATAATATAATGAGATTTGGAGTATATTTCACCGTATATTAGATGATTTGAATTTTTAACAATTTGTATTTAACGGTTCCTAATGCATTATCCAACAGCACTTTAAATTACTTATTAGTTAGTTATTATGTTATCTATATTCCCAATAAGATAACTATAAATTTAACTTTCTTCAAATATTAATTTTATTTTATTTTTTGAACCTATTAATCAAAATTGTCAACATAACCATTGTGAAGTGATATCTTCTCTGTATATTAATCCTTCAATTGGACCTGGCCAATCAGAATTTAAGTTCCTTAAAACTAAGAGCAAGGGAGTCAAAGTATATAATATGCAAGTGAACTACATGCATTTTTTGTGTGTTCCAGTACCGATGCAGTTGTCATTTCTTACTTCATGACACATACTAACCTTCGATGTTGTTAATTAATTGCAGATTAAACGCTTGGCATATGTAGGACTAAAAGCTACCGCTGCAACATTAGGAGGGACAGCTTGGTTAATGGGTACCTGTGATCCATCAATGTTGATTTTTGGTGCAGCGAGCAGTACATGGGATTTTGCCAAAACTTGTAAAAGATTAGGCAATAGATCTGGTATCAGCAGTGCGGACGATATCATTGACTGACGAATCTTGATTCGAACCATTGAGGTATACTATATACGTTGATCACTTATATAGATACATGACGTACACACACACACATGTGTGTGTGTAAAATTATTTGCCCACCCCAGTTAAGGAACTTATATCAAATGTTTATATTTTAGGGGTTACAGGGACATGCCTCTTCATTCTCTCGGGTGTTTCTCAGATTGCACTCTTGCCTTTGTATCTGTTTTAATTTTGTATTTGTATTTGTATTATGTCGTGTGTTTCAATGATTGGAATTGTGTGAAATTTAATACTCTTGCTTGTTTAAAAAATTGCATTCTCGCTTTTGAATATTGAATGTCGTAATACAAAATATAAGGGTTTTTTTAAGTGTGTTTATTTATTCTATAGTTCAAATTTTGAATAAATAGTTAGGTTCCATGATAGTTATTTTTTTTTTTTTTTGAAAGCTTGGTAGAAGCTACCAAGTTGGAATTAATGGATGTGTTTAGAACAACGAAAAGCTAATAATTACATAATAATTTGTTAATCTTTTTTTTTTTTTTTTTTTTTTTTTTTTTTTTTTTTTTGCATGAATCACGCCCTTAGGCAATAGCTTTATTAATCACAGCTTTTCATATGAGATTACATTTGATATAAAAACCCTCCCCGAAAATCTAAAATCCCAAAAACATAGGGTATGTGTACCCCATATAGTCCCATGTTTCAATTCACAAAAAGAGACGAAGGAGAAGTGAGATGTATCTTTCTCAATGACCTTATGGCCTTCGGAGGCGCTAATGGCCATCACCTATCTTTCTCAACATCTTCCTCCCTCTACCCTGAAGTATGGCATCCCCCACATCCAAGTGGGCTCTTTTCCTATCCTATTACAGACTTTGGTAGATTCTATACCAATCTTCCCTCCCTTTCTACACCTTCAATTTCTACCTTTCTTCTCTACGCAAAATATTACATCTAATTTCACACATGGACCAAGGCAAACCATGCTCTCACCTTGTCTCAATCCATCAGTCTCTACTGTCAATTGCCAAACCAATTTAAGAAATGATCTTGCTAAACAAGAGTTTTGGTCCACAAGTTTTCTTGATGATCCAAGTTCAACCAATCCTTTTTGTTATTCAGAAAAGAATATAAAAAAACCTTTCGATATTCCTGGAAATGACAATTTTCCTATAATTCGGGAGAGTCTTTTGGTTTCCTCTTCAATCAATGGGAAAGCTGAGGGGACATTGCCACATTCTTGCAGCAAAACCTACGCATCAAATAAAGTATGCTATAACTCAGGGGAGGAAAATGAGGATCAGTTTCCAATTCAGAGACCTTTCCGTTTACTGGACAAAAACCATCACTTTTCAATTATGCCCAAAAACAATCTCACATCTATTCTAGGTCCACATCCTTCTTCTATTCCCAAACAGAGAACTATTCCATCAAATAAAGTTTCAAATCTACTTCAACTAAAAACTTCTCTTTCCAAAATTTTTTTTTCAACAAAATAACCAATTAAGATGTCGCTACTGTCAGAGGATGAGATGTTTATTCAACAATTTCTGGGTCTTAGTACAGACGATCAAGATAGTGAAGAGGTTGTGGTTCCTTTCAATGCAACTACTAGCACAAATTAGGATTTATGCCTACTTGCACGAGTAGTTACCGATAGGGTAGTTCTTCATGGTCCTTTCTCAAAAGCTATGTTACAGGCATGGGGGGCGGATCCAACTACAATAATGAAACAGGTGACAAAAAATCACTACCTTTTTTAGTTTACCTGTGTTGAGGACCTAAATTCGGCTAAGCTAGGAGGTGTTTGGACATATAGAGGGGATTTGGTGGCTCTTAAACAAGTCAATTCGGACCAGGACTTGAACCCAGTTCATGTGGATCAGGCAGTTGTGTGGGTGTTGTTTTTAAACTTGCCGGTAAATGCGTTTAAAGATGAAGGACTGCTCTTAATAGCTAAGAAGGTTGGTGAGCCGATTTCAGCACCAGTTAAGGGATTTGTTCATGGTCGCCGATTTGTTAAAGTGAATGTTCTTATCCCGGTAGGAGAGCCGGTAAAGGATTATATTAAGGTGAATCACTCTACTCTTGGCCAAATAATTGTGTATTGTGCATATGAAAAAATTTCCTGTATATGTCTATTTTGTGGTACATTGGGACATGAGATGGCGGGTTGTCAAGATCATGCGAGGCTCATTCTGTTATCCAAAAAGCCGGGTCAAGAAGAAAGGTTCAAAGATGTTGATATTTTATCACCGAGGAAAGGGGCATGGTTAACAGATCCTACATTAGTTCCTGGGTTCATTGTTCGAAGAAAAGAAACAAACTCTCAATCTGACCCTAGACAAGCAGCAGCTCACGCGGGTAACAAGAGAAATTTTGAGAATTCTGTATATGAGGTAAGTAGTAATAATCAGTTTTTTGGTGAAAATGTGATGGGATAGCAAGTTGAAGTAGGGGAAGGTAATCTTATGGTGTGTCTGGATCTGGAAAATTCTAAGAGGAGTTCAAACTCCAAGTACAGGGAGAAAAGGCCATGGCCGGCGGGGCCGAACACGCCGGCAATGGATATATGAATATTATGTCGTGGAACTGTCAGGGAAGCAGGGGCATGACAGTATCCACGTTAAACAAATACCTTCGTTGTACAAGGGCACAAATTGCATTTATTTCTGAGACTAGGTGTAGTGTTGAGGTGGCATCTCGGAGGGTTAAAAATTTGTCCTTGTGCAATTCTATTTTGGTTTTATCTGAAGGAAAGTCGGGTGGCCTCTGGTTACTTTGGGGAGATGAGGTGAGGGTTGTAGAGACAGAATCAGGAAGGAATTTAATAGTGGCTGAGGTATAGGAATTTGGTAGCAACATAGAGTTGCTTGTGATTGCAGTGTATGGGGATCCAGACCGGGTAGGCAACCCGGAAATCTGGAGCAGAATTGATTCTTACCTTGAAAATCAAGACATACCTACCTGCATTTTGGGTGACCTCAATGTAATTAAGGATACAGCGGAGAAGTGGGGAGGGAATAATAATTTGAGCACACAAAATAGGGTTTTTCGGTCTTGGATACATGGCGCCGGGCTCATTGATCTCGGCCATACCGATCCTGTATACACTTGGTCTAATAAGAAAGGGGGTGCAGCAAATATTTCAGAACGGTTGGACAGAGCATTATCTAATCTCCCATGGACTTTGGCATTTCCAAACACGACAGTTTTCCATTTACCATGTTTTAATAGCGACCATCTACCTATTCTTGTTAGAACAAATCCAAAACCTGTCAGATTTTGGCCAACTTTTAGATGTGAGAATTGGTGGCTTTTGCGTGATGATTTTAAGGAAGTTTGTGTCCAAGCTGTGCGGGTATCTCAACAGGGGTGGAGTCAGTTGACAAAGAATTTTAAAAAGGAGGCCATGGTGTGGGTGTGCAAGCAACAATCTCCCCAAGTCATGCTGAAGCAAATAGAGAATCAGATGCTGTCACTAAATGCACAACAACCTGATGGAGATACTAGAAGCAAGGAAGAAAATTTACAAATTCAACATGAGAGGTATTTACTAATGAACGAATATTATTGGCATCAAAGGTCAAGAGTTAATTGGGCTCTTTTTGGAGATCGTAACTCAAAATTTTTCACACTACTGCAGTGATTAGAAATAAGAGAAACTCAATAAAAGCCCTTTTATTTGAACCAGATAGGTGGGAAACAAATGAGAAAAATATAAGGAAAATTTTTGTGCAGCACTTTAGATCTATATATAGATCCAGTGAACGAATTCCAGTCGAAGAAGTTATACACCCGAATTTGCTAGTGGGTTTGCCAAAGATTCCATTTTATATGTGGGAATCCCTTTGCTTTGATCCAACAGATGAGGAAATATACAGTGCTCTAAAAATGCTCGGGCCACACAAAGCCCCGGGTCCTTACAGTTTCAATGCAAAGATGCTTCAAGACAATTGGGATATTTTTGGTCCCACAGTTTTAGGTGAGGTTTTGGTCTTTTTCAGAACAGGGGTGATGCCAGTCAACAGAGCTCGTTCTAATCTCATCCTTATTCCAAAATGTCAAGATGCTCATCAAGTCGGGCAATTCCGACCTATAGCTGTATGCAATGTTCTATACAAGGTTATATCCAAAATTATTTCTTTAAGGCTTAAACCATTCATTGCCGGTTGCATATCACCAACTCAAGCTGCCTTTGTTCCAGGAAGAGATATCTCACAGAATGTCCTTTTGTTAAGGGAAGTTTTACACTCTTTTAGCTTAAGTAATTATGCTAATAAAGAATTTTGTTTGAAGGTCGATCTTTCGAAAGCTTTTGATCGAATGGATTGGGGATACTTGAGGTCAATTATGCCTTTATATGGATTTCCTCCTAGATTGGTACAGTGGATTATGGCATGTGTTACATCTGCGCAGTTTTTAGTGGTAATTAATGGTTCTGGTGATGGCGGCTTCTTTAAACCAGAATGCGGATTACGGCAGGGGTGTGCCCTTTCGCCATATCTATTTATTCTTGGTATGGATATTCTCTCAAGACAGCTAAAATTCTTATTAGATAATGGGCAGCTAACGGGAGTTCGGTTAGCTCCTAGTGCATCACCAATTACAAATTGCATATACGCGGATGATTTACTTCTCTTTGGGGCAGCTACAGATCAAGAGGCACACACCATCACACAAACATTATCTCTTTTTTCTGCTATCTCGGGTCAGCGAATAGGCCCAGATAAAAGCACAATCTGGTTTAGTGGAGCAGTCTCAGATGAGGAAAAGGCTGCTATTTCGACTATACTCCTTGTTCCTTCTGAAAATGGTACAGCAACATCATACTTAGGTGCACCTATCTCAACCTCAAGAGGGTCATTCGAATTTCTAATTGGAAAGGTTACCTCCAAGTTACAGATGTGGAAGGGTCGTATTTTATCTCAAGCAGGAAGATTAATTTTGATCAAGAGTGTACTGCAATCTCTACCTATCTATTACATGGCTACACTAAAGATACCGACTACAGTGATTAAAGAACTCACGGCCTATACAAGAAAATTTTTCTGGGGTGCATTAGACAAGGACAGATTTCTGGCGTATGTTGCTTGGGATAAAATAGCTAAACCAACAGATGAAGGAGGCCTTGCGATTAGAGATCTCTCAAGGGTCAATGATGGTATGCTAATGAAGTCTCTTTTTAAACTAGCTGCTGGTTCGAAGGCTCTTTGGACTCAAGTAGTGGCAGCTAAATGTATGCCTAGATCGGATGTTTGGACAAACAAAAGGAGCAGCAGATGTACTATGTTTTGGAAAGGAATAATGACCCTTCAAGAGGAATTGTTGCCGTGGTTAACATGGAGGTTGGGGAATGGAATGAAATGTAAGGCTTTTGTGCAACCATGGGCTCCTGGTATGATGGAATTTATTCCACAAAATGCAATGCAAAGAAGATTGACGGTAAATGAACTGGTAGCGGTTCCTAGTAATATGTGGGATATTGGAAGATTGATAGAATTTTTTGGCTTCCAACAATGTGTACAGATAGTGACACATGTGCTGCCGCCAATAGCACATGATGAGAATGATAGACTAATTTTTACTCCGGCCTCAGATGGGTCCTTCTCAGTTAAAAAGGCATATATAAAGCTAGGCGAATTGCAATGTACAACACAAGGTGGAACTTTGGCTTCAACACAACTGGAAAAAGAGAAATGGAGGATTATTTGGCAGAAAGGTGATGTGTTACCGCGTTTAAGATTATTTTTGTGGAAGCTGGTCAATAGAGCTCTCCCGCTAGGATCTGTCATAGCTGCAAGAACCTCAAGAGGTGATGCAACATGTGCGGTGTGTGGGGAAGAGATGGAGGATGCTAATCATATGATGTTTCTATGTACGTTCGCAAGGAGCTGCTGGTTTGCTGGTCCTTTACCACTACAATCAGATAGCTTCAATTGGGACCTACACTATAATATAGTGCAAATGGCTAGGATGCTAACGGATGAGCAATGGACAATAATGGTGAATTGTATGTGGTTGATATGGCGGTGCCGAAATGACCGTGCATACGGTGGAAAGACCCCTACCTTCCAAAGCTTAACAGCATATTTCCAAAAGGTTAATTCTAAAACTAATTGGCAAGTCAGGCACCAAATAATCCAAGCTTATTCGACATGCACCAAATATATCACATCAGCCAGCGTTGGCCATTAACTCCTATACATGTTTTACGGATGGGTCATGGATCATGGACTGGACTGGAGGGATGGGATTTTTAATCACAAAAGGTGAAACTTTGTTATCATACAGAACTGCTGGAATATTGTCTTCATGCCCCATGCAATCGGAAGCAAAGGCTCTACTAGAGGCTATGAGATATGTTGTACTGTGCGGGATTCCCTCATGTAAGTTTTGGACTGACAATCTGTCACTATCAAAGGCGGTATCGGGTATACAACCACCAATGGAAACTGAATGGCGTGCCTTAGAGGAAACAATGCAAATCTGGAAGCTCATGAAGGAAAACACTGGTTTTGTATGTAGTCATGTGAGTAGAGATGAAAATGGAGAGGCAGACAACTTGTTAATCTAACCAACCCCCCTTGGTAACTTCCCTGTTGACATCAAGACATGATTTCCGCACACCATTAGACATAGTCTTGCTCTTCTGCCATATTAGCAAGCACCCATGGTGGTACCTTCTTTCCTCTAAATATAGCCCAGTTGCGCGGCCTCCAGATGAACCAGTTAATATCAATGATCAATCATAGTGGCCCAATGCCCCTTAGTCACTCCTGTTGCAGTACAGTAACTCCTACATAAATCCCTTGTTTGTTACACCGTCTCCGCTTCATGCAAGAGACTCCCCCTCCGCAACCACACAGACTGCGCATACTACATTCAAAAAACAAGAGGTGAGCTGTTTATTTTCTGCATATTTATTTTATGTATCTTATTGAAAAACCCCAAAAATATCAATTGCACTTGCATAATTTATTTTCATATCTAGGTGGGAGGTTTCGTAACATCTATTCTTTTGCTGCTGAGTCGGCAGATGCGCTTGCCTACATGCTCTCCTCCGCTTCACCCCCTATTTGTTGAATATTGATACAAAATTAGAGTCAGAATATTCCAGATTTAGAGATATGAATAAAAACATGATGTGATGTAATTTTAGCATGTAGTTGAGTTAGTGGTTTCCTTAATTACTCTAGATAGAATTAGTGTGTGTAGTGGGGTTAGTTATTTCTCTATTTAGTTTTTGTAGTGGGTTTAGTGGATGCCTAAATATGATAGTATTGTAACAGGAGGTTAGGTAGTGGGATACTAAGTTTAGATAGTCCAAATTTAATTGTTGTAGTGCTATAAATTCAAATGTACTTTGTATCCGAAAAAATTAAGCAATAGAAGTTAATTTCAGCAGAAAATTTATTCTCTTTGTTTCGTTGTATCCTTCTGAAATTTCCAACAAAGTGGTATCAGAGAAGGTCGATCAACCTTGGGGCATTTTCATGGTAGAAAACGGCAGCACCATGGTGAATGTGACACAACCAGCAATTCCACTGTTCAAAGGCGAGAATTATCAGTTTTGGAGCATCAAGATGACGACCTTGTTCAAGTCACATGGTCTATGGGACTTGATAGCAAATGGAGTTCCTAATCTAGATCCAAATCCGCAAGAAAATCAGAAGAACGATGCAAGGGTGTTATTCTTCATTCAACAAGCAGTGCATGACACCATCTTCTCGAAAATTGCATCAGCCACCAATGCAAAGGAGGCATGGACAACCTTGAAAACAGCATTTCAAGGAAGTTCTCGAGTCATGGCAATCAAACTTCAAGGCCTACGCAGGGACTTTGAAACATTGCAAATGAACAAGGAGGAATCTGTGCAAATTTTCCTCTAAAGAGTACAGGAGGTGGTCAACCAAATTCGAGCATTGGAGACACCATGGAAGAGAAGACGGTGGTGGCGAAGGTGTTAAGGAGCCTAACACCCAAGTTTGATATGTAGTTGCAGCAATCGAAGAATCCAAAGATCTAGCAACCTACACTTTTGATGAACTCATGGGATCACTGCAGACTCATGAAGTAAGGATGTCAAAGGCGAAAGATAAAGGCGACGACAAGGCGTTCTACATGCAGGGGGAGACGTCAAGAAGCAGAGGCAGAGGCAACTTCAACAGAGGAAGAAGTAACTCTAGCAGAGGAGGAAGAGGAAGAGAAAGAGGCAGCTGCAACACTTCTGAAAATAGTCAACCATATGATGAATCCAAGAAGGACATTCAATGCTATTATTGCAACAAGTTTGGGCACTATAAATCTGAGTGCTATGAAGCCAAGAAAAACATCCAATGCTACTACTACAATAAGTTTGGGTACTACCAATCTAAGTGCTATAAGAAGCAAAGGGAGGAGAATGATGCAAGCTATGCTGTAGAAGAAAATGAGCAACCGTCACTCTTCATGGCATACACCGAAAGCAAGATTGATGCAAGCAGCAAGGCAACAGTAGGAGTGCACATAAAAGAAAATGGTGGCAGCTGTCCAGAAAGTGGCAAAATCATGGTGAGTACAAATATTTTGTTTGATGAAAAGGCCCTCAAGGTGGAGAATGTTGGGCTCATTCGTCAGAGGCCGTTGAAGCTAGTGTACAACCATGATATACGGTTGGCTCAGATGCCAGAAAAATGTAGTTTCAAGGTGTTGAGAGATATTGTGACGAAGTGGTTTTCTTCATTAAAATCTGTGCTGATCAAATACAAGGATTCTGATGGGGATCTGGTTACCATTACTGATACACAAGTGCTGAGAACGGCAGAATCATGTTTCGACCAGCCTGTACAGATGGAGGCAAAGAAAGAAGAAAAGGGACTTTCCTTGATGAGACTACATATTGTAGAAGTCAATCTTGAGCAAGAGCCAACAATCACAGAGGAAGAAACTGAAGCTCCTGGGAGTGAAATTGGCGCCCCAAAATCTGATGAGAAGCATGTGCAGATGGAAACCGAGACCAAGGTGGAGTCTAAGAAGAAAGTAAAGAAGACCAATGTGTCAGTTAAAGAAATGGTATATGGTGCATTACCAGCTGAGGAGGCAAAGACAAGAAAGAAGGACAAAGAAAAGGAGAAGAAATTGAAGAAGATGCTAGAGGGCAAGCTTCTAACTGGAAAACAAAAGGACGAGCATAGAAAATTGGAAGCTATGAGACGGCAGTTCATTGCACAAAGTGCTGAGGATTTGGGCAGCAAAAGTTCTGGTACAACTGAGGTTAAAGAGAGGCCAAAATATGAGACAAAGAAGCAAAAGCCCAAGGTGGTTCAAAAGGAGGTCGTAAAGGAGGTCATGGAGGCTGATAATGATGTGGAAGAATCTATGGTGGATGATGAATCAACCAAGTCACAATCTCAAATAGCTGCTATTGAAGAGGCTAAGGAGCAGATAGAAGAGGTGAAACCGACACGGGAGGATGACAACTGGGATACGAATATCTAGAATGATGACTCAGAAGAAGAAGATGATGTTGAAACTTGGAGTCGGAAATTTTGTATCAAGGGAGAGTGTTGAATATTGATACAAAATTAGAGCCAGAATATTCTAGATTTAGAGATATGAATAAAAACATGATGTGATGTAATTTTAGCATGTAGTTGAGTTAGTGGTTTCCTTAATTACTCTAGACAGAATTAGTATGTGTAGTGGGGTTAGTTATTTCTATATTTAGTTTGTGTAGTGGGTTTAGTGGATGTCTAAATATGGCAGTATTGTAACAGGAGGTTAGGTAGTGGGATACTAAGTTTAGATAGTCCAAATTTAATTGTTGGTGCATCAAAACTTGCGCCTAATGACGAAGCTGAAATTGCTACCTTAGTACAGGGGACCTGTGGTTACTTGGATCCTGAATATTTGTTAACTTGTCAGCTGACTGACAAAAGTGATGTGTATAGCTTTGCGGTTATTATATTAGAGCTTCTTACAAGAAAGAAAGCGCTTTATTTTGAAGGACCGGAGGAGGATAGGAGTTTGGCATCAAGTTTTTGTGTGGCCAAGAAGGAGGGGAGGTTCAAAGAAATTTTGGATGGTCAAGTAAGAGATAAAATTAAACTTGATGTGCTTGAAGAGATTGGAGATTTAGTCATGCATTGTCTCAACATGAACAGGGAAGAAAGACCTACACTGAGAGAAGTTGCTGACACTTTAGAAAAGTCGATATGGAATCAGGGAGGCGACGACTTTAATTAGTTCTGTACCTCCGGTAATTAATTATTAGAATGAAGAGTTTGTAATTATTGGATTTGTTTCATAGAGGTTATGTATATTTCAATCCTGCCTCTGTGTTCAATTTTTGAATTTTTTTTTATCTTTGGTAATCTATAAATGGTAACTTTACTACATATCAAGGGCTACCCGGTTTTCTGGTTTGTTATGTCGGCAATACTAGATTTAAGGAATAATTTAATTGTTCGTCTTCATTTCAGAATAATAGGATTGGAAAAAAAAAATGTTGCTTCATAGTATCATTTGAAGTCAAATTTTTATAATATTGCACTCTTTACTAGCTTTTTAAGTAGTCAGATTTTAGAATTGAATTTGAACATAATTTTCCATTGAAAACATTAATTTTTATAGGGTTTATGTTTGACAAAACAAACTTGTACATAATTCACATTTGAAAAAAAAAATTTCCTGCATATTTGACAGTTGATAGAACATATATATATATAGTTGACACTTAATAGAAAATTTCTCCTTGAATGCTTAGTGTGTAATTTAGGGACATATTTTATTTATTTATATTTTCTGCCAAAAGGTTAGCTATCTCACTGCACCTCTACTTCCTTTTCTTCTTAGTTCTCTCTCCACAACATAACCATTTTCAAATCCCAGCCAAATTTCTACATTAATTTCTTGATCATTTTTCATTCATAGCTGAATATACAATTTCTATTTGTATGTAGTATGAAGTGCGGAATCTGAATTATTTTTTAATACACTAACCGATTTACTAATTTTTATAAACAATATAAAAGCATACAAAGAGTTCTTGAGGCAGATAGATCATTGGGTCATGTGTTTTGAAGAAGAATTTGTTAATTAAAATGAAATATTAATTATTCAAAATATTTTGTAGAAATTATTGTCCTGCTAGCTATCTGCAATTTGATGGATATTGCAGATAAAAAAAGTGAGTCAAATTAGATCCTAATATATACAGACATCATTTTTTTATTAACTAAAAATTGTTAAAATATTGGAGATTAGATAGCATTGGCACTGTTTTATTAAATAATTAAAGGTTCTCTTAGTGCGGAATATGAATTATTTTTTATCCTAATATATGTTTTCGGGCAATTAGAGGGAATCGGTTTTAATTTTTTTCATTTCATTTTCTAATGTAACTTGTAACTGGTGCTTATTATATATAATGGCCAACGGGCTTCAATTTGCACCCAAAAAAATTTAAAATATTTACAAACTAAAACTTGGTACTGTATTTATAGAACAGAAATGCTTGTTTGTCAGAAAAAAAAAATGATGAAATTAAAATTCTTGGACGTATTAATCAGAAACACTCCAAATTTCCTTATATTCCAAGGTCAACCCGACTAAAGCCTGGTTCTTATATCAAAAGGCCCGGCCCAACTAAGCCCAGTAAAATCTGTAGTTACAATCATGAGGCCATTTTGTCACAGGTGCTTTCCAAGGAAAAAAACTTTAAATCAAGACACAAACTTGTTCCAATTTCCAGCTTGCACATGTTTTTTTTGTATTAGTCATACATTGTTTACAATTTTTCAAATCAATTTTCAAATCTAAATAATTACATATGCCTTAATTTATTAATCATAGTTATTAACTTTGTTTTACTTTGTCAGTATTTTGTTCCTGTTCCTATAAAATTTGTAAATTCATCAAAATTATTAAATTATGAAAATGGTTTTAAATTATTTATTCATAATTATTTATTTTGTTTAAAACAACTTTAATTCGCTTTCAAATTTTAACAGTCTAATATTTTTAATTAATGCTTGTGACACTATGATTTTAATTTTAATTTATTCATTTGGAAGTTGTAACTATATTTTTGATACCCAATTAAGTTTATTTGCCTGTATTAATTATTACAACATTTCATTCAGCTCAGTTAGGCATTTCATACCACTAGTGGAAAAAACACTTTTTGTATCGGTTATTTACGTACATCTATGTCGGACCTAGAGGCGACACTGATCCAGACGACACAGATACCTAAACTAATATGTATCGGATAAAAAACCGATACTGAAAGTAAGAATCTGTATCGGTTGTTTAATAGAACCGATACAGATACTACTATTTGTATCGATTGTTTGTAAACAACCGATACAGATTCTTACTTTCAGTATCGGTTGTTTGTAAACAACCGATACAAATAGTAGTATCTGTATCGGTTGTTTACAAACAACCGACACAGATTCTCACTATCAAAATCGGACTTCTGTTAATAGCCGATACTGACATTTTTTTTTTTTTTTTTTGCAAAATGTTGATGTTAATTATTAACACATAGTGCATCACTGATTCAAATATCACATTTAGATAACATAAATTTTACATATTAATTCCACGATAATTAATATCACATTTACATAATTCAAATTTTACTAAATAGAAACTCATGAGAAAAAATTCTGGGGATAAAAGTGTCTTTTGACTAATAACTCTCTGTGCCACTTCTTCAGCAGTATTGCCCCTCATGTTTGCTGTTACCTGTACCAAGTAAAAAGATCCATTTTAAAATACTAAAAGAGCAAAAATATCAAGGGAAAATCGTATACCACTTAATTCATCTCTTGCTAGATATTTCTCCACCCAAACTGGAAAATTAGATATCTAAGTTTGCTTATTTGTATACCCAGAAAAAATCTTTACTTTAAGTTCTTTTCATTTTAGCTTTTTTATTATAATTGCTTCTTCTTCAAGAAAATCTGAGCCGTAAATATCAACATTGCATTAGATGTTCATATAAGTTGTTAAATGGATTCTAAAAGATCATCATAGTTGAAAAAAATTACTTGGCTTTGCAAAACAGTGCCACCTTCAACTTCTTTCAAATTATTTTCAGGCAAGGTTGTACCGCTACTGACAAGATCTACAATAGCATCAGCTGTCCCCATCTAAGAATCAGAAATCACAAAGAGTTAAAAAGGGGTCATGAATATGTCCAAATAAAACATTTAAAATGATGCTACATAGAATTACTTGTATCAAATACTTGTCTTGAAGATATAACACTATGCTTTTTGCCATAAGAATATAATAAAACGAGTTTGGTTCGGGAAATTTAAAAAAAAAAATTATCAATAATTGTGAAAGAACTCGCATAAGAATATAATAAAATGCTTTTTCATCATTGGTTCTTTTGCATTTATGAGATTAAAATTCTATAGCTCGAACCAGTATATAGTACAAAAATTATACAAATAGACCTTGCTGGGTTTCTGTAACCAGCCAGTGAGGTGTTACCAATCACTCCTTTTGGATATATTCTCAATTACACCTGCAGCATGTCTTAAAAATAGAGATGGATCGATCAGTAATATGCATATCACCATAGCCTCATTTCTTCTTTTTTTTTGTCATATTTCAACTTTAATAATAAATTTTTACTTAAATAATATATTACAGGGCAGAAGCAGAGGGTAGCATGAAAGGAATTTTGGGATATGTTGATGAGGATTTTGTTTCTACTGACTTCCTTGGGGACAGCAGGTACCAGTAATGGTAACTTTGTCAATCTCAATAACTTTTCAATTTAATCAAACTTAGAAATAAATAATAAATGACCTTGTTAGGACATACATATACCAGGAATGCCCCCTTTTGTTTTTTCAATTATTTTTCATTTACTTCTGACTTGTGCAGGCTAGATTATTGTTAGGACATACCATATACTAGGAGTGCCTACTGGTACGGGTTAAACTCACAGGATGGCACTTTATTTTGCTTTTTTATAGCTGGATTCAAAGCTGTGTGTAAAATCAGGGTTCATTGGTACCAGTATTGAAAGCCGGTGTGTTTCTGAGTAAGATGGTACCTTATTGAATGTGTATTTTCTCCTCAACAGTATTTACTATGGCAACTGAAGATCCATTCTCTTCCTTGATAATCCATTCTGACCCTATGCCTCTGATTGAAGCTACAATCTCTAGTCACAGCCACGAAGAACAAATCGAGTCTCCCTGGGACAAGGGGGGTGAGCATCCTGAGCTGACAAAATCAATTTTGGGAATTAATAAGTTCAAACTAAGAATTTGTAGTGGGAATCCTTCAAATTAGCCGAAATAGTGAACCAGATCAGTACCTAGCTAGCAAGAGATGGAGATAATGAATTGATGAATCTAATCCGTCGATTTCACAGCAGCAACAGAAACCAAATTAGGTTCAAGCCCAATTTCCTCCTTGGCCTCTCTCTGTGCTGTTTCTTTTTCATCCCGATCCCCTTTCTCCGTCTTTCCTCCTGGCAACGAAACCTCACCTAATTTCAACTACACCATCAGTAAAACAAATTAAAGAAAAAACAAAAAAATCTAAAATTTTCATCAGAAAACGAACCTGAGTGGGAAGAGAGATTGGGACAGAATCACGCGGAGATCACCCCTAGAATCCTCGAAAAGACAAATAAAAACAGAATCTGTCTTGGGACGGAACTGATCGGGGCGGGAGAGAGTAGCCGGTGCCGTCGACTCCGCCACGGCCATGGGAGAGAACACCTTGCCCTGAGCATCCACGACAGGAGCATCGTCGTCAGAGGTAGTGTCGTCAAGGGACGAGGGAGGGGGTTCGTAGAGACGGAGTTGCGAGGCCAGGTTGGCGAGGCGAAGCTATTTGATCTGATTTGGGTTGGGAGGAGATGTCGCCATGGCTGCGAGTTGGAGAAATGCTCTCATCTCAGAGAGAAGCAGAGTGAGCCCAAGAGAGACGCACTCGAGCTGAGAGGAAATTTAAATGAGGGGCTGGAGGCTGATAGAGAGAACCCTAGGCGGAGGAACCGCGAAATGAAAATGAGGAGCGCGCTGGGATGAAAAAATATCCTACGCAATCAGTATCCCTTATCTACTAATAACTGATACAAAAATATCCAAGTTGTTATTGTTAGTAAACAACCGATACAGATTGTCCCTGGACTATGTGTATCGGTTGTTTACTAACAACCGATACAGATTGAACATTTTTGTATCGGTTATTAGTAGATAACCAATACTGATTTACTGTGTCGGCTATTATTCAAATAACCGATACAAATTATCAGGTAATAGTGTCGGCTAAATATCTTAACCGTTACAGAATATATTTTGTATCGTTTATTTTGTAATAACCGATACAAAATGTTTTTTGTATTGCCTTCTTCAAAAAACCAACACTAATAAGGCCATACTAAAAGTGCTTTTTCCACTAGTGTACTCAAGTTGATTTGACAACGAGACATATGAGTCAGACCTAGTTTGCTGACACAATTTTACCTAGGGGTGTCAATGGCAAGGTATAAATAGAAAATAAACTATCTACATAGGGGTGTCAATGTCATCATTTTATCTGTTTATCCGACTCGTATTATATTCGAAAATATGAGTAAGGATAAAAAAATTTTTCATTAACTTATCGGATACGGATAACGATTTTTTTTCCGTTATCTTACCTATTTTCTTATAAGATAATTTTAAAAAAAAATTATATAAATATATTTGTACGAAGATTATACATGATACAATTAAGTTTTATATTTTATTAAATTTTGATAATACAAATTAGTTGTATTATCATTATTATTTTTTCTTTTTTTTCTTGTTTGAAAAATATTATATTGAAAGCACAAATCGAAATGTCAGTGACATTTTTTTATCCATTTACCGACCCGTACTGTATTCGAAAATTTGGGTAAGCGTAATTTTTTTTTTTCGTTATCATAATGAGTACGGATATAAAAATGTCTCAACCCGACCCATATTGTACCTATTAACACCCTAGTAGTATCTAGAGAGAAAAAAATTACCAGCTTATCAATAGACTCACCTAGTATGTACGAATTACCGAACATAATAAAACAAAATAAATTCATTTTCAATTTGGGATAGCATATTTATAAAATATTTAAAATTTCAATTTCTCTATCAAAACAAAATAAATTCCTTTTCAATTATTAACATTAAAGGTTCTTTCGTTAAAACCCTTTTCTTTGTTTTTTTTATTATTATCTTGTATGAAATTTAAATTTCACAATTTATATATATAGTGGTCCTTGGTATAAACAATATACTTTATCTCCTGTTTCATTGAATGAAACAAAATTAAGTCTAAAATAACATTTAAAACTATATTATATTACTGACAAAACCCACTGAGACTTAAAACCAGCATCATTATCTAGTCTCAAAACGGGGTGCAATTGTTATATCTTTTGTATCGGTTACAAACAATACTGTGATGAGGAACTTCATTCCTTGGTTGGTAACGGATATTATTCCTTGGTTGTAAATCAAGTCCGGCAAGAAAAAAGTGCAACTCCAATCTTCACATAAAATTTATTTACTAATAAAATAAATTATGATAAAATCAAGCTAAAAAAAAAATTTGAATTCTAGCAGCAGAAATGACAACATTGGATGGGTTTAATTGGGTTATTTCGAAGGAGGCCATATCAATTAAGCCGTAGGGAATTTTTATCTATAGAAATTAATAAAAAGAAAGAGAGAGAATTAGAAAGTGTACATTAGAATTTTCTATTGAGAGATGGATGAAATTCTTCTATTACATCCCTAATAAAATATAAAAAGTTTTTAAGAAAATAGATCTTAAAAATAGATGTAATTTTTATATTACATCTAAATTTTAAGATACTATATCTATATTCATAAATTCTTTTTATATTTTACTAGAAAAATTAAAAAATAAATAAAATCTGGTTGGATTGGTAGGAATTCTATCTATCCAAACTTTTGAATTTTTAGCATAGAAGAAAAAATTGGAATCGGAATCGGAATCGGTCTTTTGACTAGGGGATCTGAACAGGGTGAATTGGTCAGAATCGGCCGAATCGAATCGGAAACTCGGACTTTTTTTGCCAGAAGCTCATTTTATACTAAAAAATAGGAAAAAATTGATAAAAAAAAATAATTTGTTAACAATTTCTGTTTAGATAGATAATTACAATTAAATAATCCACTAATACAATATAATATAAGCATTACAACTAAAATTATAGGAATAAAATTATAAACAAATAATTATTCCAACACACGTTAAGGCCCACTTGTTGACCCCTAAAATAAGAAAAATGGAAAAACGAATAAAGAAAAAACAAGAAACCAAAAAGGAAAAAGGAAACAGTTAAAAGAAATATATATCAGAAAATAAAAAATACCAAAATGGAGGTGTCGATTAACAATCGAAATAGAGTGGAAGAAAGAGGACAAAAAAAATAGAAATAATTTATGTATTTTTTAACAGTTCTATAAGTGAGAGACTAGTAGCGATATTTATTGAACCCGTGGACCATAATGCAAAACTTCGGCAATAACCTCTCCATTCCAGTTTGCTATGCCGCTCCAGTAGTACTCATAGTGGGGTAGTGCTCTACAGGCGGGCTGGGCAGGGCCTCACGGGCGCGGGCGGTGTGCGGGCACGGGCGGATGCGGGCGCGGGCATCGCGGGCAAAAATTTCAAAACTCACGCCCTGCCCGTGTAATGCCCGTGCCCGCCAAGGGCGCGCGGGCAGGACGGGCAGGGCCGGGCATTTTTTTTTTTTTCTGGTTTTTTTTTCTTTTTTTTCGGTTTTTTTTTCTGTTTTTTTTCTGTTTTTTTTTTCTGTTTTTTTTTTCTGTTTTTTTCGGTTTTTTTTTTCTTTTGAAAGCTAATAAATTATAAATCTAAATTCATGCCAATTTAAATTCATTTGACATGGTTGTAACTCGATAATTTTTGTTATAATAAAATATAAATTAAAAATTTCTTAAATCAATTACTTTAAAAATAATTAAGCTCTTATTTTAAAACAATAGATTAAAAAATAAAAGTTACCCTCCTCTTTTATTCAGGGCTTGGGACCGGCTATGTAAAATAACATAGGTAGAGTTCTAACTTTTTTTTTGTTAATAATTTTTCGTTAAAATGAATAATTTAAAAACTAATTGAAATGTTTAGAAATTTATAATTTAAAAAATAACCATAAAGATTAAAGATGTTAGAAATATATACCGACACTATTTATCTAGAAGACTAGAAGTTCGCATTCCTATACCATTGTTCGCTCTCTTTCGCACCATCTGAATCTGAATTAGCCTCGCCAGTACCGCTCTCTTCAGTGTTGGCTTCGGGTGATGATTGTTGTTGAGGCAGATGTTGCGTGCGCTCTTCAGCATCAATCCAGTCTTTTAAGCACACAAGTCTCTCAAAGACATGTGGATCCAACTTACTGCGTTTATCGGAGAGGATCCTGTTCGCCGAACTAAAACAACTTTCGGAAGGGACGGTTGACACCGGCACGGCAAATACATCACGGGCCATCATCGCCAGGATTGGATAGATCCTTGCATGCCTCGTCCACCACCCAACGACGTCAACATTTTCAGGTTCATTGAGCATCGCCATATAGCTCAATATCTCATTTGTGGATGTGTGCAGTTGGCTCTCCGACTGAAAATCTGCTAACAATCCACCACTGCTAGTGCTCCTAGAAGTAGAACTATTAAAAAATAAAAATAAAAATTAGCGGACAAATAATGTAGATATTATAAATAATAAATATTAAAAATACATGTATATTTTTATTTATACCTCGGGCCCGCATGGGACGAAGACGGAGTTCGATTGCCACTCATTCTTGAGCCGTATATGTGAAACATCTCATCGAACTTCGAATCCACGTATGCCTCCACCCCGGTGTTGTCTAAATGTAGATAATCTTTGTACCTTTCAATAAATTTGATCGTGTAATACTTCTTGTATGCCGGGTTGAGGCAGTTTGCGATAACGGCCAGGAGGGGTACATCTTCCCAATATTTTAGGAATTTTTGTTTCATGGCATCTACGATCGGTGTGAGAGATTTATCATTGATTTCAGCTCGTTCCAAATCATTATATACCTTGGAGATGTAATAGAGATGTTCGAGCAACTTAAACGACGTTGGTGAGTACGAGCAGGATAGTTGAACGGTTGCTGTAAAGAAGATTTTTAGGAACTCTTTAAGCCTTTCTAGTTGCTCCCATTCTCCATTGGTGAGTTCCAATGCCAATCCCTCGGGGATTGAGCCTCTCAAAGCCTCCCCTATGACAGCTTTGTAAGGAAGACATCGGTGTAACATCCTATAGGTTTCCAACGGATATCTATATCCCAAGGTACTTTCAACTTGCTCATATTATAGTAGACACATAATCTCGCAAACCGTTGTTTTCTTTCTTGGTTCGAAACAATGTGGTTGAGAGCATCTTTAAATTTAATTATCAATACCTTTACGGCTTCTGTTTTAAGACCCGCCTTCACGACGAGGTTAAGTATGTGACAAGCACACTTTTGGTGAAACATTTCACCGTTCATAATCGGGTTTAGTGACCGTTTAAAAATCTCAATGGAAGCTATGTTGTTGCTAGCATTATCGAATGAGATAGAAAAAATATTATTATGCAGATTCCTCTTAAGGTTATACTCTTCTAAAACCTCAATAATTGATTTAAAAATTACATTTGCAGTGTGCGGGGATTCCAACACTCGAAAACTTAATATCCTCTTTTGTAATACCCAATTATCATCCATCCAATGCCCGGTAATACAAGAGTACCCGAGTCCATGTTTACCAGCAGTCCATATATCGGAGGTAATTGAGACGTTATTGTTTTGGTATGCAAATGTAGCTTTCATATCATCTTTTCTGTTGGCAAACTGGTTTTTTATTTCACTAGACAATTTGTTATGATGAATCCTCTTGTACATTGGTTGAGCACACCCCCGAATGACCAACCGGGCAAAACTCAGGCAACCACCCATACTTATTGGTTGTTCTTTATGGGTAATGTACCGAGCCAATTCACTAAGCATTTTTGATTCATCGAATTTTGGGTTGGTTCTGGTACCATCCGCGTTCAATAGGGTTTGGATTTGTCTCGATCCAACATTTTCACTTGGTTGTTCACCCTTTTTTTCGTGCATTTCGGCGTGTCTCTTAAAGCTATTCATACCGTCCTTTCTTTTATACACATAACTCTTGTTACATTTGTTTACCTTACATTGTAGATATTGCATAGTGCCCTCCTCATCTCTTGTCCAATCATAGTATTTCAACCACGGTTTATTGTATTCGGTCCATCTTTTCGCCTTCTTTATTGCTGGTTGTTGCGGGGGCACTTCTTCTGTCGAATGAGGGGCATCTTCTTCTTGAATTTCAAGGAGACCTGTCGAAGTAGTATCTCCTGTAGGGGCAGTGTCCGTGAATTAACTCGATGCTACAGAAGAAGTGCCTCCATGTGCATACGGTGGTATCGGTTGATGTGCTTGTTGTGGAATAAACATGTTTGGATCATTTGAAGTATAATACGGTGTGGTCATTTGAGTGGGTTGTTGACAATTTAAATCTAGCATTTGGTCCCTTCTTTGATAATTTTGTGGATAATTAAGTGGATAATTAGATGATGGCATTTGGGAGGAACTTGGTTGATAATTGGGTTGATAATTTTGTGGATAATTATGTGGCATATCGGGGCGGACAGGGGCCACAGTGCCAAAAAGCTCGGTCGACATTCTTTCGATTTGTTCTTCCACCGATTCGCGATGAGGAGTTGTCATTTTTTAAACCTATTTAAAAAAATAAATTCGAATTTCAAAATAAAGTCTAACATATTCTAAAATAAATCTAATTACTTCACATTTCCAAAAAATAAATCTAACCTATTTTTTTTAACCTATTAAAAATAAATCCGGATTTCAAAATAAATTCTAACATATTATAAAATAAATCTAATTACTTCACATTTCCAAAAAATAAATCTAACCTATTTTTTTTAATCTTTTAATAATAAATCCGAATTTCAAAATAAATTCTAACATATTCTAAAATAAATCTAATTACTTCACATTTCCAAAAAACAAATCTAACATATTTTTTTTAACCTATTAAAAATAAATCCGAATTTCAAAATAAATTCTAACATATTTTAAAATAAATCTAATTACTTCACGTTTCCAAAAAACAAATCTAACATATTTTTTTTAACCTATTAAAAATAAATCCGAATTTCAAAATAAATTCTAACATATTCTAAAATAAATCTAATTACTTCACATTTCTAAAAAATAAATCTAACCTATTTTTTTTAACCTATTAAAAATAAATCCGAATTTCAAAATAAATTCTAACATATTCTAAAATAAATCTAATTACTTCACATTTCCAAAAAATAAATCTAACATATTTTTTTTAACCTATTTAAAATAAATCCGAATTTCAAAATAAATTCTAACATATTCTAAAATAAATCTAATTACTTCACATTTCCAAAAAACAAATCTAACCTATTTTTTTTAACATATTAAAAATAAATCCAAATTTCAAAATAAATTCTAACATATTCTAAAATAAATCTAATTACTTCACATTTTCAAAAAACAAATCTAACCTATTTTTTTAACCTATTAAAAATAAATCCGAATTTCAAAATAAATTCTAACATATTTTAAAATAAATCTAATTATTTCACATTTCCAAAAAATAAATCTAACCTATTTTGTTAACCTATTAAAAATAAATCCGAATTTCAAAATAAATTCTAACATATTCAAAAATAAATCTAATTACTTCACATTTCCAAAAAATAAATCTAACTACAAATTTAATAAATCTAACTACAAATCTAAGTATCTAACTACTTAACAAATTTAACAAATCTAATCACTTAACATTCAATAAATCTAACATTCAATATTTCAATCTAACAAAATTTAATCTAGCAAAATTTAATCTAACAAAATATAATATAACAAAAATTAATATTACATTTTTAATTTCGCGGGAAAATCTTCGAGAATACCTTCGTAATTCTGTTTGCGTATTTGTTAAACAACTATATTTTTTTTAACAATAAAATTAAAATTGGAGAATAATAAAAATATTGAGATTAAGATTGAGAGAATGAGAGATGAAAATATTAAGAGAGATGTGAAAATATTGAGAGGAATGGGTGTATATTTATAGAATTTTGTTTGGAGGGATTAAAATTTGAATTTAAAAAAAAAAAATTTTAAAAAAATGGAGAGGTGGGGTGGGGTCCGGCTGGAGGGGAGGGGGAGGGGCCCGGGTGGGTGGGAATGTGGCCATGTGGGGGGCAGGGGGGGGGGGGGGAATTTGAATTTTAATTCAAATTTTCGGAAAAAAAAAACAAAAAATTACAGGGGCGCGGGCGCGCGGGCACGGCGGGCGGGCACTCGCGGGCGGGGAAAAAAAAAAAGGAGTCCGCCCGTTTAACGGCCGTGCCTGCGTGCCCGCGTGCCGTGAGTGCCCGCGGCACGGGCGCGCGGGCAGGACGGGCACGGGCACGGGCAGGGCACGCCCGCATGGGCATTTTTAGAACTCTATAGTGGGGTCAATTAATTAAAGGAGGGTACCAGCGTTTCAGTTTCTATTAAAAGAATCTTGCCCGAGGTCATTCCTCCCTGACCGCGGCTTCATCTCTCCCAATCAACCTTTGACTGAGTCAAAATCATGTACGCCCCTTTCCTTCACAAAGCCGGGTCGTAAATTCCTTCGCTTCTTCTGAAGAATTGCTCCCAACAGTGAGAATTTGTTCTAAAACGTCAAGAATCAGTGAAAAATTACTTAATCCGGCCGGATTGAACTGGATTTTCACTGAAAAATCACAAACCGAGTAACTCGGTCCAAAATCGGATCGCCGGGGGCCGATTCCGCTTTGAATCGATTGATTTTTCCTTCTATGATTTTTAGAATTAGTAAAATTCCTACCAATCTTTTTATCAACCAAAAACATAATGTACTATTTCTATCTCTCTCTTCATTTTTATTAATTTGTATAGAAAAAATTTCTCTAAACCGTACTGGAAATCTGGAATAATTGGTTAGACTTTAAAAATTTCAGAGCCACTGGATTTGGGCTATATTGACTTATTATAATTTCCTCGTTTTAACTTTTTGTTTGGGCTCCCTCCACCAGCCCGGTTAAATGAACTTCTATTTTAATGAAGGGGGAATTTCAGTTATACTCCTCAAAAACTTCAAAATTATGTATTACTCCCTCTAAACTTTAAAATTACACATTTGCCCCTCTAAACTTTGAAACACACAAATTTACTCATTATATGTCTTTTATGTTAAAACTCATTTCACCCCTTATTAAAGTATAAAAAATTTGGAGCTTGCTTAAGAAAAATGTCGGTCTTATAAGATACCCATTATACCCTTATAAAATACACATTTTGCCCTCGAAAACAAATCAAATACAACACCGACATTTTTCTTAAACAAGCTACAATATTTTTTTTGCTTTTAACAAGGGGTAACATGGGTATTTTATAAATTAAAAATGAGTTTTAACGTAAAAATACAATAAAATGAGTAAATTTGTGACTTTTGGAAGTTCTAGTAAACTTCTCAAAAACTATCTAGAGGGTTTGGTTACGTGGTACTGCGGGCTTCAGTTCAATTGAACTGTAACAATTTACTGTTATCTGTATAATTGATTTACTACGGGTTCCAATCTAATGTTAATCAAACATTCAGTTAGTACTTTACTGTTACTTCAATTAGTTTACTCATTTGTGAAAGAACCTTCATATATATATATATTTTATATACTTAAGCACCATAGATTAATTGATTGTAACAGTCATTTCAAAATATCAGGCAGCAAGGCTGCTGGGAACACACCCTGGCAACATTTGACACATCAAAGCTGAAAGTAGAATTTATTTAATGGTGAAGGAAGAGGTCAACAGTTATTAACCCTTCTCTTCTATTCTCTACCAGTTCAAAATTACTCTCACACACTGTGACTGTGACTGGGCTGCCAATTTAATACTTGCTTACTGGCACATTGTAAGAGATGATCCCACCTGTGATGCTTTAATATCCATGCTATATCCTGATATTGATAGTTTTGACAAAGAGGTACTACATCTTTTAATTAATGCATATTTTCTTTTGAAGTGAGGCTATGGTACTATGCATAGCGCATAATGGTCCGTACTATGGATCAATATCTTCATTTTTGAAGTCCAAAAAATTTATCTAAACTGTTCAACATTGAGTGACTCGTCACTCATTCAAAAGAAGTATACATGTAGATCAAATTTTTCATTTTTTTTATTTGGTCCAATATGTAAAAATATGGATAGTTTTATAAGGTCTTTAAATAGATTGAACAAAGTGCATATTTGGTATTTTGATATTACCCATGGTGTACTGTACCATGTCAGATTTGTGTTGTATGTACCAAAGATCAGAGTACGAGTACTGGTAAAGTTGAATTTCGATCAGAGTACGGACAAAAGTTTGAATTTGATATTCTGAAGTAATGTTTTTTGTGCTAAAATGAGAGATGCTTTTTTTTACTCTAAATTGGACCTGAGACTAGATGTTCTTCGAAGGAATTCTTTGGTTTCCTTTCTTTTATGTAAGTTTTATTTTTGTATGACTTGATTGTTTTGCTAAAAATAAATTAGAAAACTAATAGCAAAATGTTGTCGATGTAGGTAGCTCTTAAAAGAAAGAATCTCGACTAAATTGACAGTCAGAGAGGTGAACAAGGTGCTTACCAACCAGTCAAATGACAAATGACAAAAATTACTAAATTGCCCCCTTTATACAACTTTTTATTGTCAAGTCAAATGAATTAAATAAGCATCAGAGATACAGTCCATATATCATTATATAAATCAGAGATACAATGTATTTTTCTGAGTAAATTGGTCAAAATAATCCATACAGTTTCATCTCTTTCCATTTTGGCCCTTGTAGGTACAATAATTTCATTATTGTTTTAAAACTTTCTTACCTGTACTAATTTGGTCTTACCATTAATTACTGTTAAAAGTAATATTTCGATCCATCTTTACATTGAAAGCATTACAAGTAACCCTATTTCTTACTCTGAAATCCATTGTTTTCAGTACACAACAAAAGAGGTCAGCATTGGTTATTTGGCAGATCAATCATATCAGACAACGGTTCACATGTCCTTACTGAATATTTGAGACCTGTGGCGGAGAAAATTGTAAGTAACCCTATTTCAGTACACATTCATGGATGTTTGCTTGCCCCCAGTCCCTTCTCTAGGCTTGAGTGATATTTAAGCTAGTGTTGGTAAATTGAGGCATTACTGCAGACTTATGGGTTAAAAGATGCAAATTTAGGTTATATCAGTCCTTGTTTTGCTAAACTTTATGATTGGTAGGGTAAATGCTGGATAAAGTCTAGCTTACCTGAGATATTATAACCTGACAGATTGTGAACCACATCTGACTGGAACTGAAGTTTCTATATGATTTCATTCTCTGATTCTTCTGTAGTGAACTATTTGGGCAATTTGACAATAAAAACAATTTTGCAGTTAATGTACCTAAAGTACCTCTTGTTCTTTGATTGCAGAAGAAGACAATGCTGATGATGTATTAGACAATCTACAGTGCTTTAAAGGAAGCTGGCCTGGACGATAAGTATGAACCACAAGATTACCTGAATTTCTTTTACCTTGGTAACCGTGAATCTCTTGACCGAGCATCATCAGAAAAAAAAGTTCAGATGCGCACGTAAAATTCTGGCTTCGAACTTGTTATTGTTTTCTGTTTTGGTCATTCTGTTAGCCATCTTTAGAAATTTATTCTGGGCAATTTGTTAAACCCATTTTTTTCTCTTTATATGAAAATGCATGTCCAAACATGTTCTAAATGCCCAAAAAGTTCTACGAATTTAGGGGCACAGGAGCTATGTCTAGTATGTGATTTCAGATAAGGGGGCATTTTGGGGTATTTGCTGGAATTTGACAGTTGTTGCAATTTGAAAAGATGAACTTAAAAAAATACTTTTAGAAATACTCTAAAATTCGTAAAAAAAAGTTCTGTATCCAGATGCTCAGTGGGGAGAATTCACATCCTTTGCGGAGTTTTTACTTGCCGAGCTGTGAGGTGCTTTTAATCTGATCTGTTTGTTTTGATCGGACGGACCGAATTAGATTTTGGCACGAATCTCAAAGAAAAATTAATACTGCCTCTCCATCATCCCAAGCACTCACCGGCTGAGATTAAATCTGGACCGTCCGATCAGCTCCGCAGGTAAAAACTCCGCAGAGGATACTGGTCCTCAGTGGGAGTCCTCTATGACTATGAAGTAGCAAGGTCTAATTACCAGCTTAACTATTTTTATTATTTTTCTTCCTTTTCTGTCATTTTTTTTTTACTTTTCAGTACCAGTTGGGGTTCTATTGATGCCATTATGGTAACTTGGAGGGTGAAGGGCTAAAATGTCATTATATAAACCAGCACTGTTGTGAGAAATAAAAATGTGAGACCAGCACTGTCATTATGGTAACTTGGTACTGTTTTTCACTTTTCTAATTAGCCAGAAATGTAGAAAGTAACTTGTTGCAGGGGCATGGCAAAGTACCTGAGAGAGCACCTTCCTGTAGTCCCTAACATAGAAGATCAAGATGGTAATATTTCTTTGAAAAAAGGATGCCTCTGGCTGGCATGTTAACTTGAGTGGCTAACGGGTTGATATGGCCTGAATTTGGAAATCTGAAACTGCTTCATGTTTTAGATATGAGTAATAATGGGTTAACGGGTCACATACCCAACTCTGTTGAAGACATGGAGAACTTGGAGGTTTTGGATCTTTGTTTAACAACCTTAATGGGTCCATACCCGCTTCACTAAACAAGCTTACATTTTTTGTCTAAGTTTAGTACGTGTGGCACATAGCCTGTTAGAGGGAAATGAAGGTAAGTTGTTCAATGAGCAGCTTGGAGGGTGAGATTTAGCCAAAATAACTGAAGCTCTTAGAAATTATCATGCTTGTTCAGAATGTAATCCAGGAACTACCTACCGTGAGGCGCCAAACAAGTGCTTTCAGAGTTCAGACTGTCAAAAAAAAAAAAAAATTGTTGACATAATGTGTGATGCTTTCCTTTTCTTTTCAGATCTTTATTTTTATTATTTATTCTATGCAGTGCTGCATGGAACAAAAATCGGGTCTTGTGGGGATTGAAATTCATAATATCTTGGGGATTCAAACTGTTAGTGTGGCAGGAATGTTGCATATTCGGATTCACTCTATTGATCAAGTTTTTAAAACAAACTGTCTGGTGCTCCAAAATTATGTACTATTTAAAAATTTCATGTCCTACTGAAAAGTTATGAAATTACATAATTATCATTAAAAAAATTAATAACTCATGTATTTATCCAGCACTTGATATTAATAACTAGAAAGTATAGTTCTGAATTTTCTTCCAGCACTTGGAGGCCTGTTGGGCTTGAGTAGTATGAATTTTGTCACGAACCCAGTTTGAATTGGGAGAAATCACATCCGATTTTGACTTGGTCAAAATAACAAATGACAAAGAAAAAACTGCAAATTACCCAGTCGATGTGTTCTTTAAGCTACAAATAGTTAGCAGAGTACAATATATTTTGGTTCGCTGAACCTACACACTATTTATTTTTTAAATACTAGACTGATGAAGCTGTCAATCAACCTACAAACTATTTGATGGATATTATTTACCAGATTGCACCAATTTGTACAGATCGATGACCTGTTGAAATGAGGTAAAACAGAATGTCGAGGTAAAACAAGTTTTGATATCTAAATGAGGTATTACCTATACATTGTTTACAATTTTACACATTAATTTTCAAATCTAAATAATTACATTTGCATTAATTTATTCATCATCGTTGTTATATTTATTTTACTTTGTCAGTATTTTGTTCCTCTTCCTATAATATTTTTAAATTCATCTGAATTATTTAATTCTTAAAATGTTTTAAATTATTTATTTTGTTTAAATCAGCTTTAATTCGTTTTCAAATTTTAACAATCTATAATATTTTTAATTAACCCTTAATTGTGATTATAACTAATTATTTATTTTTGAAAACCTAGACTGCCACAATTTATATGCATAGAACGGAAAATTATAATATGAACATAGCTATGATTTTAAATTTAATTTATTCATTGGAAGTTGGAACTATATTTTTAATACTCAAGTTTTTTTTATATTGGTAGGAAACTCTCCACCAAGTATGGTTTATTTCAGTAAAGGGATCAGTTAATGAAAATGAGGGTGTGTAGTACTTCTCTGACTTGAATAAGCATAAGTTTTGCTCCCCTCCTGACACTATGATTTTAATTTTAATTGATTCATTGGAAGTAGGAACTATATTTTTGATACTCAAGTTTCTTTGCCTTTATTAATTATTACAACATATAATTAAGCTCAATTAGGCATTTCATACTAAAGTTGATTTGACAACGAGGCACATGAGTCAGATTAAACGGATATAGTTTGAAGACAGATCAGGAAAGATAATAATTGTAAATATATAAATAAAAAAGAGAGTATCTCGAGAAAAAAAAAAACCGAACTTATCAAGAGACTCACTAGGAAAGCCCATATTGAAGCCCGTCCATAATGGTAAGGGCCCGTTTGGGCTCATTGTTTACCTCTCCTGGGAGTTGGCGAGGCAGACTTAATTATGATGTGATAGAGCTGTTTTTGAGCCCGTTAAATGAATGCGGGTATCCAGAGATATATAAGTACATTGTTATCCTTGGATTAGTTACATATTGATATTCAGTGAGTTAAACTAAACTCCATGAGAAAATTAACAAAACATATATGCTTTATCTTCTGTGTGAATGAATTTATGGATTGGTGTCATCAACACGCATAAATGTGAGAATTTACAATTGTCACAGATTTAATTTTAGTATGACTAGTGTTATAGGAAGGATTTGCTTATCAAACATTATATTTTTTCAAAATCCAACCATTACAAATCATCTGGTATCATAACTCCATGTATAATTAAACTATTACAGACTATGATTTTAAAAGTCCTACATACTAAAGAGTCACAATGCATTCAAACTTAAGCATAAGAAGAACTGTATCAACTATTACAGACAAACGATAAACAAAACAGTATTTCAAATCAAATATCAGTTTCAACGGAAGATAAAAATAGAAGAGGAAATAAATAAATTCCTCATAACCAGTTGCTTCACAGAGGTCTAGTCCAAACAGAGGATCCGGTATTGGAAGGTGTACCTATACCCTCCTGCAATTAAGGGAAATTCTATCATATCGTGTGCCAAAATAAGAGTTAATTTATAAAAAGAATCATCACTTTTGGATCTATTCCAAATTGAGAGTAATAAAATAATAGAGTTATTCAAATTTCTGATTGATTTTGCAGACCCCTTAAACCATATTTTATTCCTTTCAAGCCAAAAAGACTAGATAATATACTTTTGATAGCACTTCGGCCGAAGTGCAACCAAGTCATTTTTCAATTTTTGAAGTCCAAAACGTCAATCCAAACCGTTGGATGTGATCTCTATATTAAAATGTGCTTGAAGACCAAATTTTACATTTTTTGGAATTTTTTTACTATTTATTAAGTCATTTTGAAAATCGCTGATCAACGGTGACTTAACCAAATAGTAAAACTAGAAACCACCATTAGATCAACAATTTTCAAAGTGGCTTAATAAATAATAAAAAATATTCCAAAAAGTATAATTTGGTCTCCAAACACATTTTAATATAGTGATTACATCTAATGGTTTGGATCGATTTTTTGGATTTCGAAAATTGAAAAATTACTTAGTTGCACTTTAGCCAAATGCTACTAAAAACATATTAGTCAATCTCTACAGAGATTGTTCATTTCATCTTGTACTATATAGAGTTTTTAAGTTTAAGGGACAATACAAATTTTAAATATATATATTCAAGATCACAACCATATTACATGAAAATAGTCACTACACTTCTCCTCTTCCTCCGCCCTCCGCCTACTCTTTTTCTCATACACCCCGGTGAAAAATAAAATGTTACATATGTTTCAATGTACTCATGGCAACTCAAAACACTACAAAAAATGATAATATTTGAATACAATTTTTTTTACAGTCACGTCATGAAAGATTTTGGAAGAAGTGAAAATTAAAATAAAAAAAATCAGTGGCTATATAATTGTTAAATTTCCTACAAAATTGCTACATCCATGAAACTTGAATTATTGGTAAAATTTTATTTTGTTTTAGTGGAAAATATAATATGTGATTTACCCGTTACTTCAAAAAAATGTTAACATTTATATCTTTAGTAAATGATATCAGAAAATATTTAACGCACTTAAAATTATTGAAAATGAAAACAAGATATATATATATCCCTGTTATCTTAGATTGTAAAAAAAAAAATTTGTCCTTTTCTGCCATTGTGAACTTCTTTTTAAATCTAATATGGAGTTTAATTGCCACATGTAGTAGTGGAGAACGGTATTAATATTTTAGAAGTATTAAAATATCAAAACAACGAATATATAAGCATTAAAAAAAACAATCCGCACTTCTTTCCATTTTTTTTGTTTTCAATTTTCTTACCATCCCAAACCAAATGAGTCTTTACTTTGGATCGTTTAACATTATAAATTTATGATCAGACCACACAGAAATATGGAAATTAAAGAAATATTAACTCAGAAATATTTGAACTTACCTATATACGTACCAAATTGCTACACAACGACGTATCAAGAGATGCAAAATCCACCCTACTCCGTGTCATCTGCTGAACTGCATTAGTGGAGAAAAAGGGATGAATTAGTAAAATTGTATGGAAACTTAGCAGAGGTTGTTTCGCTTATTTTTTTTTATCATTAGAAAGTTTATGGTGATTGAGCAACAAGAGGCCGGCATATGGAAATTTTCTTACAGGTGCTTGTGGAAAGCACGAAAATCATTTTTTCCCATAAACACCAAATTTGTTTTGGAAAGGGAAGGGTTCAATTACAAATTGACAATAATACATGAGAAAGGAGGGCAGAATTTACAAATTTACCTTGTACCAATTTGTGAGATTATGGAAGAATATGGTCCCTCTTCACAGAACTTTTCTAAAGCAGGGCACTCTGAAATTTGGAATTTTTCAAGACCAGCGAGCATTTGGTCAAGACCATTGGGAAGACAATGCACTCTTGCGCATTTGTCAATGATCAAGGTTCGAAGCGATGTGAGACCTGCCAACTCAGCTGGCAAGCATTCCAGGCAGTAGCATTCGGACACTCTAAGAGACTCCAATTTCTCGAGGTCTTGGAATCCAGTTGGCATGAAAGGTACAACATCTTCAGGTTATTAAAACCTGAAATTGAATTGATTTCAGGACATTCATCTAGTTCCAAGAAAAGGATCGATGTGCACCTCGGAACCTCTTTCAAAAAAGGGCATGCATAGAATTCTAGGTATTGCAGCAGCGGTAAAACCTTTTCGTCTTTTTGCAACTGGTTAGGAGGCAAACCAGTTAGATTTGGACACTTTCGGAAAGATAGCCGTTTCAAATTGTGCAAGTTTCTAAACTCCTCTAATGGCCAGGCAAAAATGCTGCTGCAATTGAAAATATCCAAATTTTCAAGTGAAACCAATGATCTCCAAAAACCCAACCTTAGATGCGGTATCAAAAATTCTCTGGCCATGAATAAACTATTAGTTGAATCTAGTCGCATTACTCGAAGCTTCTGGCTATTACGTCCCTTCAATTCTGTGCCTAATTCTGTCAATGCCTCGTTATCAGAATAGCTTGCTTTTGCCATGCTGACTTCAACTATGCTCTGTGATTGTGTTATCAGATCAATGGTAGACTGGAGTAGACCGTGATTTTCTATGCTTATAGTTAAATATTTAAGCACGGGAACACTAGGCATGCTTTTCAGCTCTGGACAATTTGTGATTTCCATCTCATCAAGCACGGGAAACGATGGTATTTTTCTCTTCATTCCTTCTTCTCCATGCCATCTTTCCAACCTCTTCAGTCCAACTAATACGAGTCTCTTGAGGCTTGGGAATGGCTCCGAGCCATCTTTCTTATCTATACCAGGGAAGGAAGTGAACTCGAAGTTGTACATACATGTCAGATTGATCATATATTTTAAACAGAGAACTCGAAGGGATCGCATTTTCCACACAGGAGGAATGGTGCTACATTGTGAGCAACCAATCAAATGAAGTTCAACCAAATTCAGGAGATCTACTGGATTGGTAAGCCAATTTGCAAATTCATTTCCCCCATATTGTTGTATTTTCAACACCTTCAATCCATTGTGAGGTTGTAGAGCCTCCAATACCTCCGATTCATTATTTCCTTTTGACATAACCATTTGTTGTCTACCCCAACATAAAGTTAACCGCTCCAAATTTGTTTTCGAAAACAAATCTGCCTCTTTGGCAATTGTTGCATCCTTCACCATACGCAGGTTATATATCTCCAGCAAGCCGCTAAGATTCAAGCACTTTAGTTCATCAATGCCGTTGCCGGCACTTTCTCCGACAATATAAGTTGTAAGGATCTTTAGGCAACTGAGTTGCCCGAGATGTAATGGCATTTTTTTTAGTTTCGGGCATTTATCGACATGGAGATGCGTAAGGCTGCTCATGTATCTCATATCTTCGGGAAGCCGGCCAAGAAGCAAACATTTTGAGAGATTTAGAGTTTGTATGAAGTATAACGAGCTTATGGATTCTGGTAATCTCTTAATTCTACTGCCAGATAGATCAAGATATCTCAAGTGTTTTGTATATTTCAGTTCAAATAAGTCTCTGTCAAATAAAGCCGAGGGCAAGTGCAAAGCTCTCAAATAAGTCTCTGTCAAATAAAATCGGGCCTTCCCGACTTTCAGCTCCGGGCATTAGCCCCTGGATATCTTGACTAATGAAACGAGTCGACGTTTCAAGAAGATCTCGAATTCTGATCACAAGTCCTGTCAGCCTCTCCTTCATCCCTTCCTGAATGGTGAGCCTCTCCCTCATCCCTCCCTTAATGGTGAGCCTCTCCCTCATCCCACTAATTAATTTACAAAGAGGGAAGATACCAGTTCTTACTTTGTCACCGCCCTGGTGGCGGTTGGTCTCAGTATCTGCTCGAAGCTTTGCATATCTGAACTCATCTACTATGTCATCAACTTCATATACCGCTGCATTAAGGTCCCTAAGCCAGGCTTCATATTCCCGGCCTTCATCACTAGAAAAATAAATAGACATGAGACGCCTAGTTACAAGAACAGGGAGCACGGGCAGGATGGCCCTAAACAGTTGGAGCAGCTGCTGGCACTCTTCCTCCATTCCCGACATCAGTCCGGGCTGTTGCAGGATAGGTATCAGGTCCAAGATCGGCACGCCTGCCATTGCTTAATTGCTACTATTAATTTATTCAAATTTGAAAGAGGAAATTATTATAAGGAAAATAGATCAAGAGAAACTGAGAAAGCACTTGATAACGGTAGAATAATGGAGCTATAGGGAAAGTAGATAATAATCAGTGCAAGCAAAGCAAAGCACATGTTTGATTTTGGTGGAATATAGTTTTCACTTTCCACAAATTAAAGTCCAATTGGCCCACCCCTTTGGGCAAAATATAAAAACAAAGTGAACAAATATATTTACTTAAAGCAAATCATAAAAAAGAGAGAAAGTAAAAGAGATAGCTGCGGAGTGGTACTAAGTGTCTATTCTGGTAATTAAATATATGTTGTGAGTTATTGAAACTAGTTTGAAATACCAAGTCTTGGTTTTTGGGATTCTGATATAGCAAAAATAATTTATGAAATTATATTCACCGGCAATTATGGCAATTATGGAATTATATACACATGGTTGTTTTAGTACTTTCAAATGAACATTAATGCACTTGAAAACATGAAGGTCTTCAATGAATTTTTAACAACTTTTTGGTGCTAAATACTGCCGAATAATTCATAGGAATAACTAAGGTTTTTGCTTTCTCAAATAATAAATTTTCATTTCGAAGGGGAATTAGGGCTAAATTTCAAAGGGATGTATCAAAAAATTCAAAAAATTCAAAAAATTCAAAAAATTCAAAGAAATTTTAGTACAAATAAAATTTCCTAATGTTTCAATTTTTTCGAAAAAGTATTAGGAATTTTACAATATTTTACAATAAACCCAAAAAATTCAACAATTTTTTTACAATATTTTACTATATTATATCTCCAACTATTGAACGATTTTTTTATTTACTATAAACCAAAAATTCAACCAAATTAAAAAAAATATCTAATAAAATAAATTGAGATGGAAATTTGAATTCAAACAAATCGTACCTAAAAATAAAATGTTCAAAAAACTATATTATACAAAGCATAAAGTTCAATTAAAATTGCAAATTTTCATTTATAAGGAAATGAAATTGTTATCCAGAATAAAAATACTAGCCTTACCCTCTCCACCTCTCTTTCTGATTCTATGACAGATGGACCCACCCTCCACTTAAACCCTTTCTCTTCTATTTCTCTTTCCACCTCTTTTATTTTTATTTTTATTTTCTCCATTCCTTCGTGTGGAAAAGAAACTTCCCCCAATCTGTTCTCCCCTCACCTTCTTTCTTCCGAGTTTTTTTTATTTATATTCAAAATTAGATACAAATTGCCAAATATGTCCACAGATATTGAATATTTATAAAAATGTCCAAACCGACCAATTATTAGCCAGTCCTTAATTTTTAATAGAAACCGACCAATAATTGGCCAATTCTCATTTTCAATTTGTTTTTTTTGTTCTTAGAAAATGATGTAATTTATTTTTTTTGTATTAAAATATTACAAATCTTCTTTTAATTTGTTTCTTTGAAATTAGATAGAATACTATATAATTTGATTTATTAGAAAGACTATAACAAATAATCCGGATTAATATTTTTCAAACCGGATTTTTCTAGGCTGTAAGAAAAATTAAAATATTTCGTTGTGTTCTTGGAAAAAAATAAAAATTCTTTGAATCTAAGTTATTGATCCCGGTTCAAATATCACTTCTAGATAAATACAAAAAATATTTGAATTCTTCCATTTTTGAAAATATAAATAAATTCCGCAAGTGTGTCAGATTTTTTTTTAAAACTATGTTCTCTTAAATTTTTTTGGAAATTGAGAGTACTTTTTATTTTTTATTAAAATTTTAGAAATTTTTGATCTGTTTCTTTGAAATTGGATAAAATAATATACAATACAATTTATTAGAAAGACTGAAACAAATAATCGAGATCAATATTTTTCAAACCGGATTTTTCACAGCTGTAAGAAAAATTAAAATATTTCTTTATGTGTTATTGAAAAAAAATAAAAATGTTTTGAATGTGAGTTATTGATCCCGGTTGAAAAGTCACTTCTAGGTAAATACAAAAAAATATTTGAATTTTTTCATTTTTGAAAAAATAAAAAAATTCCGCAAGTGTGTCAACACATAGTTTTAAAAAAATTCTGACACATACGGAAATTTTTTATTTTTCAAAAATGGAAAAATTCAAATATTATTTATATTTATCTAGAAGTGACTTTTGAACCGAGATCAATAACTCAGATTCAAAGCATTTTTATTTTTTTCCAATAACACACAGAAATATTTTAATTTTTCTTACAGCTATGAAAAATCCGGTCTGAAAAGGGTTATTTTATTCAGTCTTTCCAGTAAATGAAATTATATATTATTCTATCCAATTTTAAAGAAACATATAAAAATTTCTAAAATTTAAATAAAAATAAAAAAATTATCTCAATTTCCCAAAAAAAATTAAGACAACATAGTTTTAAAAAAAAATGTGACATACTTGACGAAATTTTTTTATTTTTTTGAAAATAGAATAATTCAAATATTTTTTGTATTTACCTAGAAGTGAATTTTGTACTGGAATCAATAACTAAAAATCAAATGAATTTTATTTTTTTCAATAACAGACCAAGATATATTTTAATTTTTCTTACAGCCGCAAAAAATTCGGTCTGAAAAATATTGATCCGGGTTATTTATTTGGCATTCTAATAAATTAAATTATATATTATTTTATCCAATTTCAAAAAACATATCAAAAATTTCTAAAATTTTAATAAAAAAATAAAAAATTACATGATTTTCAAAAAACAAAAAAAAGATGAAAACAAATTTAAAATGAGAATTGGCCAATTATTGGTTGGTTTGGGCATTTTTATAAATACCCAATTTCTGTGGGCATATTTGACAATTAGTATTTAATTTTGGATATAAATAAAAATCATGGTTCTTCCTTCTCTCTCCGGCGAAAAATCTTTTTATGGATCTGCAAACGTATCCAAATTCGAATTTTTTTTCTTCTTATTAAAAAAAACCCGAATTGATGTTCAGAAAATATCTGGATCCATATATTTATCTGAATTCGGATCTTAAGCAAAAATGGAGCAAAATTTGAAAGTATTTGGTTTTCTCACTTTCAATTCATTAATCAATAATTTTTAATTGTTTAACTGGAAAATAAGCTATATCTTTTGTTAGCGGTATCCTAAAACATTACATCTAGGAAAAAACCATGAGTTGAATAACTGTAACTTATTTTGTCTCATTTAATTAAGTGTGTTTTTTATGTTTTCTGTATTTATTGGGAACAAAATTATAATCAAGTCCTAGCTACTTGTTCCAGATTGCATCTGATCTTTATTCGATTTAATTTTCTGAAATTTAAAATTGGAACATATTGTATTGATACTCCAACATATTCTAAAAATGTATTCTTTTGACCAAGACTTGTATACAAATTTTCACATTCAATTGGTCTCAAAGAAATACAACAAATAATCAATATATATATATATATATATATATATATATATATATATATATATATATATATATATATATATATATATGTTTTTTCAACCAATGAAAAGAAAATCCTATAATTTTACAATGTCAACCGACTTATTTCTGGAATTTGCTCTTTTGACTTTTATTATACGAGACAATATTATATTTATATCATGGTCAATAACCCGCAAGTTTGACCATAATGATAACGGGATTAAAGTAAAAAAAAAACGTTAAATTGCAAATATATTAACTGCAGTAAAATGAGGTACAAAAATCAAATGCTGTGTAAAGTTTATAAAGTATTGGTAGATTAGAAAAAAAAAATACTTCTAAATTTATTAAGTCTGATTGGTGATGAAAATTCTTATACTTTGCAAAAATAAACATTGTTTTTAATATTTTTGTACCAATCACCAAAAAATGACAAGCGTGTTTGACGATTATTAGCTGTATATATACATACCTGTTTGATTTGTACCATGCAACCAATATGAAATAGACAGGAATTTTGTTTTTTTTTCTTCAATTTTACAACCTACAAATTTATAAAAATAAAGTGAAATAAACTATATTTCGTGACGAGTTTCCAACCAATATTAATGGATAAGTAAAGCTATGCTCATATTCTATTTTTCTGCACTATACATTTAAAATATAATAACACATTTATAGGTGATTAAATTTTGAAGACAAATTAAAATAGTTTAAAAAAATAAGTAATTATGAATTACTAATTTAAAAATTATGTATTAGTTATAATCATAATTAAGATTAAATTAAGAACACATTTATAGGTGATTAAATTTTGAAGACAAATTAAAATAGTTTAAAAAAATAAGTAATTATGAATTACTAATTTAAAACAACCTTAGTAATTTATTCAGATAAATTAAAAAGTTTAAATGAAAAGTAACAAAGTAAAACAAAATTGAACAAGTATGATTAATAAATCAAGTCAAATGTAATTATCTAGATATACAACTTTTTTTTAAATAAAAGCCTGAAGGCCCAATATATTACACAGGCTTGTGATCTATATATGCAAATAAATTGGAAAGGTATTTTTCCAATGTATTTGAATCGCTTATCCAAATAGATGTGAATTATGAGAATTTTTTATTCATTAAATTTATTATAAAATAAGATAGAAAAAAAAAAAGTAACTCATTTTTTTATGCATAGAAATATCGGTGTAATTTTTACCGATTCAGATCGGTAATAATTATACTAATCAAGACTTTTTTTTCTTTTTCTTTTTCTTTTTCTTTTTCTGGGCTTGTCATAGTGGACAAGATTTTCTGCGGATTTGCCAAAGATTGAAGTGTATAATGGGCATGCAGTAAGGCTTTTTATTTTTTTCTTTTGGAAGTGAAATCGTTGCACAAACACACACACAGAAAACGAGGGCATGCAGGTTCAAAGAATAAAACAAATGCGAGTGCGTATTATCTGAGATATCTCAATTTTTGCGTGACCGACGTGTGCGGTGTCTATTCGGGAAAACGTACGGGCCCAGCATTATTTGAGCTTTGAGATTCGTGCAGAACGTATTTGAACGATTGAGATATTCCAAAAAGTCACGCAAAGTTTGAGATATCTCAGAGGATGCGAATTCAACAAATGCCCAGCTCAAACAATTAAAGTCCAATGTATTTGAGTAGCTCATCCAAATAGATATGAATTATGAGAATTTTTATTCATAAAATTTATTAAAAAATAAGATAGAAAAAAAGATAGAAGTAACTCATCTTTTATGCATAGAAATATCGGTGTAATTTTTACCGATTCAGATCGGTACAAATTATACTAATCCAGACTTTTTTCTTTTTCTTTTTATTTTTCTGGGCTTGTCACAGTGGACAAGATTTTATGTGGATTTGCCAAAGAATGAAGTGTATAACTGGATGCGGTATGGCTTTTTTTTCTTTTGGAAGTGAATCGTTGCACAAACACACACAGAAAACGAGGGCATGCAAGTTCAAAGAATAAAACAAATGCCCAGCTGATCCGGAATTCGCATCCTGAGACATCTCAATATCTCATATTTTGTGTGACTTTTTGAAAAATCTCAACCGTTCAAATACATTCCCAAAGCTCAAACAATTAAAGTCCAATTTGGCCACACCTTTTTAGTCAATTAAAGCAAAGCATAAAGAGAACGAATATATTTACTTAAAGCAAAGCATAAAAAAGGAGAGAGAAAAAGAGAAAGCTGCAGCTGTTGGCAATGAGAAAAGAGCTCAAGTCTCCAAAAAAAAAATGACTTTAATCGATGGAATAAAGTTCGGAAACAAATTAATAAGGATGTTAAAAAATAATAGTATTTTATTAAGTACGTACAATTAAAAATAATATTTCATGTACATCCCTCAAAACTTCAAAATTACGTATTTCTCCATTTAAATTTTAAAATTACGTATTTCTCCCTTTAAATTTTAAAATTACATACTCTCCCTCTAAAACTTTCAAAATTAATGAAATTAGTTCAAATTAGCTGCTGAGGGGTACTAAGTGTCTATTTTGGTAATTAAATATATGTAGTGAGTTGTTGAAATTTGATTAGAATACTAAGTCTTTGTTTTTGTTATTCTGGTATAGCAAAAATAATTTATGAAATTCTATTCACCGGCAATTATGGAAATTCTGTGAAAAACATAAAAAAACACATGGCTGTTTTAGTAAATACAAATGAATATTGATGCACTTGAAAACATGAAGGTCTTCAGTGAATTTGTAAAAACTTTTTGGTGCTAAATACTGTCATAGGAATAACAAAGGTTTTTGCTTTCTCAAATAACACATTTTTCATTTCTAAAGGGGAATCATGGCTGAATTTCAAAGGGATGTATCAAATAATTCAAAGAAAGGTCTAGTTTGAAAAATGAGTATGGATTTCAAAGGGATAGTATCCAATAATTTCAAAGGGATGTATCAAATAATTCAAATAAACGGACTGGCCGAAAATGATCAATATTAGGACCGGATATTTTCTGGCTGGTCTGGATATTTTTAAAAATATCCAACTAAGCTGGGTATATTTGATATTTTTTATTTAATGTTGGTTATTTAGAAAAAAGAACTCGGTGATCTATATATGCAAATAAATTGAACATACTGACTCTATGGTACTATGCCGACTTTTTTTTTTCTTATCCAACATTAAATAAAAATAATCAAATATATCCAAGTTCTCTGGATATTTTAAAAAATGTCCAGATTGGCCAAAAAATGGCTTGTCCGAATTTATAATCAAAATCGGTCATTTATTGGCTGGCCCGGTAATTTTTTTTATTTTTTTAGAGATATTTAGTGGGCAAATAATGATGTTAAAACATCCCATAACAGTAATTTGGTATCATTGCTTTATGTTTTTTCTTTTCTTGTTTTCTCTCTTTTTGGATACTCATATTCTTTGATTTTGTAAATAGAATATTTGACAAATAAAATATATATGTGTGAAGCTAGAGCTGAACCATAGAAAAATATTCTCTTGTTCTCCCGAAATTTTTATATAGTTTATTTATTATGTTTAAGGTTGTGTAGGTTTTATTTATGCTTTAGCATTTTTTTATTTTTAAGTCACTTTGTGTTATCTTTTATAAATCATAAAAAATAGTAAAAAACAATACAAAATAGTAAAAATTGTATCCTACAAGTTCATTATCTAACTAATTTACTGAGCAACTTAGATCGAAAATTAGAAATGAAGAACTTAATCAGAAATTTCAACTAAAGTTTTGAGACTCTTTACTTAGTTTTTTTGCAATTAGAGAACAACATTTTGGATCCACTTACAACATTTTGGATTTTACAACATGTGTAACATCCCGTAATTTTTATAAATTATTATAAACTTATTTTTATCACTTGTTTATAATTATGAAAAATATAAAGGTTTCAAATATAAAAAATTTAATAATATTCTTTTTAGGGGTGTCAATGGGTACGATACGGGTAGGGTGGAAGCATTTTCATACCCATACCCACTAAGAGTTGATCTTACCCATATCCTACCATTACCCGTTAAGAATTTGCCTTACTCTACCCTATCTGTACCCGTTAAAATTAGTGGGTAACGAAACGGTATCGGGTGAATAACGAATAACACTAATATATTGGTTTTATTATTTTTACAAATATACTATCAAAACTCATCATGTCATACATATGCAATCACAATTATTAATATAAATATCAAAATACAAATATGTAATCAATTCTAACTAATAATTTTTTTAAAAAGAAAAAAAACAAAAAATTCAAATATCTCTTCTAACAAATTCAAAATTCAATTCGTTAATTAAATAATAAAACATTCAAATAAAAAAAGTAATATGTTTAATATTATATTCATCTTACACCAAAATGCATATATTTTCTCATGAATTAACGTTGATACAATGATATGAGAAATATAAAATTGAATAAATTGAATATGATATTTATATATCTATATGTAATTTATTTTATATAATTACCCGTTACCCAATGGGTACGAAATAGTTTTTACCCGTACCCGTACCCGTACCCATTTAGCTAACGAAAAAAAATCCTTACCCATATTCATACCCAATAAGCTAACGAAAAAAAATCCTTACCCATACCCGACTAATCGAATATGATACGGGTAGGATAAATGGGTAAACAGTTTTCATTGACACCCCTAATTCTTTTAAACAAAAAGAGAGAGTCGTGGCATTAATTGTTGGTCATGTGGGCCCCATGTATGAAACCATGTCCACCTCCTAACCGACTTTTATTTAGTAAATTCCTTAAATATATTTAATCTCTCCATTAACATCCAAATGAAATCATGAAAAAAAAAAAAAAAACAGAGAGGGAAAAAAAATGAAAAGAAATACTTTGATAAATATTATGATATTTGATTTTATAATCGATTGAAATTCCGACTATGTCGCATTGATTCTAAACAATCGTTACATATCGAATTGGATTTCTGGATCAATCGCTATCATGTAACTGGATTTCTCTATAATTTGTGCTTTCGATTTGTTTTGTTTATTGGATATTTGAATTGGGTATTAGATTATGAGGGCATATTTAACGGGATAGCGGGTCTGAGTATCGAATTTGATTTGTGAAATGAAATGATATGCATATTGTGTGAATATCGCGTGACTTGTTTTACTGATAACCCAGACCTAGGTGCTATCTCTGGTTATATATGCAGCATAATTTGATGTTGAATTTGTGTGGATTAATCTAGTATGTTTGAATGATTGTTTAATTAAGTCAATTAGGAAGAAGCGCGTCGTTAAATAACCGGTTACTGAGCTTTGTAGTTGACTTCCGTATTGTTTTTGTTGTTTCTTTTTGTTGTGACATAGGTTGACGGGATGATGGATGTATGCGAGGGTGATTCTCTTGTCGCCCAGTGGCGAGGTCATGACAACATGTTACAACATTCGATTTTGTAATTTTCAAAATCCAAATAATCGATTCAAACCGTTCAACATGATCTCTACATTAAAATGTACTTTGAGATCAAATTTTACATTTTTTTTGAATTTTTTTACTATTTATTAAGTATTTTACAAAACTGTTGTTTTTTAGTGGTTTAGAATTGTCTAAAAACATCAGTTTTGTAAAATATTTAATAAATAGTAAACAAATTCAGAAAAATGTAAAATTTGGTGTCAAGGCACATTTTAATATAGAGATCATGTTAAACGGCTTGAATCGACTGTTTGGACTTTGAAAATTGCAAAATCAATTGTTATAACATGTTGTAACTTTCAAATGTTACAAGTGGATCCCTCTTTATCTAAATATATTTATTGTTCATACTGTCCATAGTTAATTGAATAAGTGTGATGCTAATATTTTATATTAATATATTGGGTAGCGAAATTCTTTTTCATCCTATTGCGTGATCGACGTGTCCGGTGCCTATTCGGGGGGAACGTGGGGGCAATATTATTTGAGGTTTGAGATTCGTGCATAATGTATTTGAACGATTGAGATATTCCAAAAAGTCACGCAAAGTTTGAGATATCTCAGAGGTTGCGAATTCACCTTCATCTCCACATACAATTTCGCTCCCAAACTTCCAAACCAATTTTTTCATTTCGCTCCAAAACTACCAACCAGCATTAACTCTAATTTTCATTTCCCTCCGAAACTCCCGTACTCTAATTTTTTCATTTAGCAACTTCCCTCCACATTTTTGACTGCCTTCAAACAAAGCTTTAGGAGTTCAATTTGTAAGATCCATTTTACTGCTCTCTCTTTTTCTCCCTTCTATATTTCGCCTCTCTCAAATTCCAACAGAGATGCACAGAGAGAAAGAGAGAGAGGTGCATATGTATATCCTTGATGCCTACAAGGTGTTCGACAAATTACCACAATGAAATTATTTATTTTTTAACCTTGTGTGTGTCAGTGCCTATAAATCCAAAAAAAGTATGATTTCTTTTTTTATCTTCTCTAATTTAGTATTGCTCAGGCCTTTATCTTGTTGCATTTTTGCTTTTTACTTGGGATTTATTAGGATCTCGGCTATGTAGATTGATCTTGTATGTGTCGAGGGTTAATTTGTTGGCACTTGGTACTCATCAGGGTAGGAATATGCATACGAGATATATGTGAAAATGCCTCAGAGATGCATAAACGGGATATATTTCTTGGGATTTCTCTAAGAAATTGAGAGTCATGAAACTTTTATCAATTCGTGTGTGGTTCTCTAATTGCAAGTCTAATTGTGACTTCTAAGTAACTATTTTCAATTCGCAGCTCACCAATTGGCACCATGAAAATCTCAATTTGGCCATTGTTTCAACTCATTGCTGTTTCAGTCTGGTTCAGTAGACCTGCTGTGTATTGCATATAAATATAACATCTAAAAAAAAAAATTACTATTTTTTATTTATGTAGTAAATCACTACTTCTGATTTCTGAATGGTCTAGAATTTTTAGATCAAGTATGGTCTTAGCTACGTGGTAAAATTAGACAGAGAATGCATCGGATGGGGCAAATATTAGTCTGCTCTAAACTGTGTGTTATTAGGCTGTGCAAATATTTGGGATCTAGATCGAGCTTACGAGACCTTCCAGGCTTTAGAGAAGATTGGTTTGATTATATTCCACCAAAGCCCATTACCAAGGTCAAACCATTTGATGAGCAGTTAAACTAACATCAAATTTCATCATTCATGTGTCACATGCACAAGGATAGTTCACATCCAACTGTCATATTTCAAATTATAAATTACTTTTGATAGTTGTGAAGGATGTCAAGTTGATACATTGTCACTAGATTTCGTCCCAAAACTTTATTTTACTTGGTTTGTTTTATATTAATTTGTTGTAAAATTAGGCAGGGTATGTTTATAATTGAGGCCCTACCTCAGTTCAAGTGCCATTAATATACTGTCCTGAGTTGGATTCTGTACTCACAGTTAGTCAACGACGGGTCAAAATGTTTACTACCAGATTTAGCGTTTTTTTTTTAACTTAGTGGTTGAAATAGTTTTTTTAGTTTTATCCTAATTCCTGACCAAAGAGGTTCTGTGTACTGTAATTCCAGATTTGTTCCAGAATTAAATAATCAAAGGGGGTCCCATGAACTATAACTTGAGCCTTCCAGCTTATGGAACTAAACAGGCTCTAGATTGTTCCAGATTTGTTCCAGAATTACTCAAAACCAAAGAAGCAAAATATCAAATAGTTTTATACCGATGGAAATCCACGCTGAAAGAGACCCAGACCAACTAGGCCAATAACAGGAGCCAATTCCAGAGGGCTGAAAAACCTGAAATTAACCACACATACTTTACTCGTTTAATGCTACAATAATGCACTCCTTCCCTAATTTCTTTATAATTTCACATGCTGTTTTCTTTTCTTCCTGTTCATGCAGGGATTAACTGAGGGTAAAGGGTAATTCTGTCATTATCTTTTTCTTTTTACACGGTAGCTTTATTTTTCTTAATTTAGAAGGTTTTTTCATGAAAATATCATTGATAATAGAATCATAGATACCTACAAAAGACACCCCAGAGCTGGCTGAAACCATGTACTATCTGTATGCTTGAGGCTATGATTACTGCTCCTTGAATTGCTCGCATTGTATGTATAAATCTCTATAAGAGAAGAGACAATTTATTACGGTCATCTACACCTGACCAGAGCATTACAATACATAACAGGTACAGTACCTTTAAAGTTGACAGATGACTGTAACCTGGGTTGCTATCGTTTAAAACAGATGAAAAACTTACATCATTTGGGTCCTTTAGTCTAAAGTTGAGAGCTGACCGGATTCTGGGTTTGCTATAATGCAAAGCAAAACAGATGAAAACTTACATCATGTAAGTTGGCGATCTTTTGAAGGGATGAATCCTCAATGATGTAAAGGATTGGTATGACATAAGCAAAAGAGCTTCCAATAACAGTTGGTAGTCTGGTACTAAATAATGTTTGTAGGAGGGTATTTACGGATTTTTTTTTATTTACCATCCTAAAAAAATGTTATAAATTGAATACCACCCGTATTAATTTTGTATCAAATTTGACACTTTCGCAGACTGAATCCGCGCACCCGAAGAAGCCAGGTACGCGGACTGAGTAGATGCGCCTAACAGGGCGCGAACTGAGATCGCGGAACCGCGCACCAGCGGAAACGCGGACTGAATCCACGCACCGGCGGAAACGCATATTGGATCCGCGCACCCAGCTGGTACGCCTATTGAGGCCGCGCACCCGGGATCTGGTCTATTTAAGTGGTTTTTTTACACTGTTTTCATTCCACATTCAAGAAGCAAAACACCTGAAGGACAAAAAAGAATACCGTAAGTTTCTAATTATTTTATTTTATATTTTTTAAATTTGGTATAAATTTATTATTTTTTTAAAAATTATTTTTAATTGACTGTAAATTTATTAATTGTTAGGTCTTCATTTAATCAACCAATTATGATTGGAATTGCTTGTTATTTTGGTGGTGAAGTTTTAAACGGGCCAAATGGTGCTTATTATAGTACTCAACCTTCGAAAATATTCAATATTAGTCCAGATTTAGATTTTAGAGGTATAACTAGAGAAGTGTACCAGCAAGTTGGTATTGATCCGAATTATTATGAACTGGTAATTTCCGCAAGAATCAATATTGGTCAAGGCAACCAAACCTGGTTCCAACAGCTCCCGGTACAAGACGATAATAGCTGGGGATTGTATACCCAAATGACAATGAATTTGACCACTCCTTTCAAGTTCGTAGAGTTATATATTGTAGCCAACTCCAGACATAACCGCTGGGAGCTGTTGGATGTAGTTATATATTGTACAATTTATCTAACTTATCTAACCTATCTATATTGAACAATTTTTTTAGATGTAGTTATATATTGTACAATTTATCTATATTGAACACCTATCTAACTTATCTAACCTATCTAACCTATCTAACTACATCTAAAAAAATTAAATAAAAAAAAAATTACCTTTTTACCGCTGGGAGCGCGCCTCTGGTCTGCTGTGAAAGTGAAAATCGGGTGCGCGGAGGGGTTTTATCACCACAATTCGGGTCCGCGGCCTCAATACGCGTACCGTCCGGGTGCGCGGACTCAATCCGCGTTTCTGCGGGTCTGCCGATTCAGACCGCGTTTCCGTGGATCCGCCGATTCAGAACGCCTTTCCGTGGGTCCGCCGATTCAGGCCGCGTTTTCGTGGGTCCGCTGATTCAGTCCGCGTTTCCGGCCTCTGCTTGGTCCTCCCACTCAGTTCGCGTACCTGGCTTCTTCGGGTGCGCGGATTGAGTCTGCAAAAGTGTCAAATTTGATACAAAATTAATGCGGGTGGTATTCAATTTATAACATTTTTTTAGGATGGTAAATAAAAAAAAATCCGGGGTATTTAAGCCAGATACAAATTGTAGTGTTTGAATAATGCGTATCTTTCCCCCCTGTACCAGAGTATATTAATCGAGATAAAATAGGCAAAGAAAGATTGTGCAAGGTCCATCAGTGCATACCAGTTGTTTCTTCCACATAATTTTTCGTTGTACAAAGATAATTTTTTATTGTGTTTCAATAACATAAATTTCATTATTTATTTTTCTGGTTTTCCTTTTCGAAAAATTACATTATTGGAGAAAAAATTGTGTTGCAATTTAACTCAAATTGTGTTAATTTCTTATTTCAAAGTAAATTTGTTGTAAAGGGTTCTACATAAAAAATATCATTAATATCTCTAGAAATTATTTGACAATTTTTTTATGCACTTTGGTAATTTTTACGTGTCTAGGTTATTGGATAAATTTTTATTTCTAAGAATATGGTTTGTAGCACCAATATCGATTATCAATTTTTCATATATGTATTTAAATTGAATTTAATGCGATACCGCATTTTTGAAACCCATCAATTATCTGATTAAAGATAAATTTTATAGTCAGAGTTTTTATTGAGTAACAAGCTCCTATTTTATTTTTACAGAGGATGATGGAAAAAGAAAAGGAAAAAGTTGTACTGTAGCGCTACAGTGCCCTCTGTGCAATCTACGAAAAATCCACTAGTTGGATTGGAGCTACATTTTCTCATAGGACAAATCAATGAGACCGAGTCATACTGCATTATGTTATTTCAATGAGACCGAGTCATACTGCATTATGTTATTTCAATGAGACCGAGTCATACTGCATTATGTTATTTCAATGAGACCGAGTCATACTGCATTAGTTATCAAATAGCAACATGAAAAATACAGTCAAGAAATGCGGATCCAAATTGACCCCTTGGACACTGACAGTCACAGAAATTGCTTATGTTATTTCATATCTAACAAACCGCGTCAACCTTGACCCCATTATATTATTAAAAGTCCAGTAAGCAAGCTACATCCCTTCATACCATAAATGGCTCCTCCTTACCTCCTACTACCCTTGCTTCTCTCTCTACTCACTGTTGTACCGTCCACACAAGCCGCATCACAGATCTCTCCACTAGTTTCTTTACTGGATTGCACACACAAATGCGGGAACATTACAGTAGACTATCCGTTCGGCTTTGAGAATGAACCTAACTGCTTCAGAGAAGGTTTCAGCCTCTTTTGCAATGAATCCTATAATCCGCCTCGGCTCTTCATTCCCGGCTATAACCAAGAAATCACAGACATTTCACCAAGAGGCGAGTTGAATATATCAATTACAGCGAAACGTGCTTGTTACAACTCAAGTGGAGGTTATATTTCTGGAACAAACACCTCTACGAATACGTACATACCTCTCGTTAGCAGCCCGTACCTCTTTTCTGTCAGTAACAGCTTCTTTTCTGTTGGATGTCCGAACCAAGGATATTTTGTGGATGGAGATGGTTATTATGTTAGCGGATGCGTTTCAGTTTGTCGGCCGACTCAAAATTCATTGGGTAACGCAAACGGTTCGTGCACAGGAGTTGGGTGTTGTCAGAGCTCTATTCCAAATGGACTTGATTTCTACGAACCATATTTACAGAATTTTGGGAGTTCTAGAGTAGGCGCGGACCAAATAATGTTTGTAAATCCCACAAATTGTTCATATGTTTTTCTCGCGGAATCAAATTGGTTCCATTTTGACAACTCCTACCTTTCAAGGACAGATGATTTCAAGGTCTTGGTGAGGATCGATTGGGCTGTAAGAAACGTGGGAAATTGTAGTTACGCAAGGCGTAACATGACCGATTATGCATGTCGAAGTGAGAATCATGATTGCTACAATTCAGATAATGGTGCTGGATATCTTTGCAACTGTTCAAAGGGATACCAGGGAAATCCATACATCACTGGGGGATGTCAAGGTAATATTATTATTTTTATCCTTCCGATTATATTGTCAAGTTGAAATTGAAGTTGCTCATTTATTGTTAAACTAGTTGAGTACAAAACCAATTGAGAATTAAATTTATTCTATTTGTAATCTTAATCCTAAAATTATATAATGTTCTCATCATAAACTTATATAGCATTAGGGGGAACAAGAACTTCGATTTGTGAAATTAAGTACTTGAACTTCAAAAAGAAACAGATTCGGTCCTAAATATGTATAAACAGATTTGGTAATCGGTCATAAACAGATTCGGAGAAAGTGTGGAACAATGGCCAAATCTTACTATCCTCTAATTTTTTGGAGCAATGGCTAATTGAACTTTTATCCCTAATGAAAGTGGGTGTTTAAGTATCTATCCTAATAATAGGTGAATTGTGCTTGTTGTTTAGTTTAATTATCAAAAGTTTACAACACAGATATAAATGAGTGTGAATTGGAAAAGGATTATCCATGCTACGGTGATTGTAGAAACACAATCGGGAGCTACAACTGTACCTGTCCACGTGGGACTGAAGGCGATGCCCTTAGGAAGGATGGTTGTCACAAAAAAGACAATTTCACACCAGTACTTAAAATAATTACTGGTAAGCTCTTTTAGTTTTACTCACTGACTTAATCTTAGAAATAATTTAGACGAAATGTTTTCACCAAATTACTTTCCATTACAACTAGTGAAGTATTGGTACATGGTTTCACACATAGAAGGAAAAATTGGAATCGGAATCAGGATTGGTCTTTTGACCGTGGAAACGGAATCAGGTGAATCAGTCAGAATCGGTCAAATGACTCAAATTGGATCGGAAACTTGGACTTTTTTGTCAGAAGCATGTTTCATACTAAAAAATAAGAAAAAAATGATAAAAATATAATTTATCAACAATTTATGTTTAGATAAATGATTACAATCAAATAATCTACTAATACAATATAATACAAACATTTCAATGCTTATATTTAAATGTAGTTATGTATTCTAGCAACAAAAGATAGTATAGTGGTAGTTGCCTTGGTTGATAACCAAGAGGATCCTTGGTTCGAGTCACATTGGAGGAGAAAAATTTTGGAAAATTATTGAGCGTTTTGGCTGAAATTTGACTAGAATCTTACTCTTTCGATTGAAATTGAACGAAAAATTCACATGCCGTGTAACTTAGTCTGAATCGGATCGGTACAGTCTGATTCCGATCCGGATGAGCCGATTCCAGTAGGAACGACCGATTTTTCCTTATATGGTTTCACATTTGATAGTTAATTTCATTTTCTGTCCTATATGATCCCCCATTACAATCTGTATATCTGCATAAATTTTATTAATTATGGATGCAATCTGTATAAATCCAACTAGTTGTGAATATGAATTTTCTTTCAAAATAAAAACTTCTTTGTTATGAGGTACAACAAAATTAAAAAAAGTAGCAATGTTTGTATTGAAACTGACATACCTTACGGTGAAAATTTGCAGGTGCAAGTGTGGGTGTTTTCTTAGTTGGATTTGCCAGCTTCTGGCTGTATCTTGGAATGCAAAAGAGGAGGCTCATCAGGACTAGACAACAGTTTTTTGAGCAGAATGGAGGCGTTCTACTACGACAGCAGATGAGTTATTTCAAAACCACCACATTTAAAATTTATACAAAAGAAGAGCTTGCGAAGGCAACCAACAAGTTCTCAGAAGAACGGGTGCTTGGACGTGGGGGCCACGGAATCGTCTACAAAGGCATTTTGGATGATGGCACTGTAGCGGCAATAAAGAGGTCAAAATTAATGGAAGAACAGGAGACCAAAGAGTTTGCAAAAGAGATGCTGATCCTGGCACAAATCAACCACAAAAATGTGGTCAAGCTCTTGGGTTGTTGTTTAGAGGTTGAAGTTCCGATCCTCGTTTATGAATACATATCTAACGGAACTCTTTATCACTATATCCACAAAAATAATATCAATGCTCCTATACCTTTGCTTGAACGACTCAGAATTGCTGCTGAGTCGGCAGATGCGCTTGCCTACATGCACTCCTCTGCTTCACCCCCTATTCTTCATGGCGACGTGAAAACTGCTAATATTTTGCTCAATGAAAATTTTGTAGCAAAAGTTTCTGACTTTGGTGCGTCAAAACTTGCGCCTAATGATGAAGCTGAAATTGCCACCTTGGTGCAGGGGACCTGTGGTTACTTGGATCCTGAATATTTGTTAACTTGTCAGCTGACTGACAAAAGTGATGTCTATAGCTTTGCGGTTATTATATTAGAGCTTCTTACAAGAAAGAAAGCGCTTTATTTTGAAGGACCGGAGGAGGATAGGAGTTTGGCATCAAGTTTTTGTGTGGCCAAGAAGGAGGGGAGGTTCATAGAAATTTTGGATGGTCAAGTAAGAGATGAAATTAAACTTGAGGTGCTTGAAGAGATTGGAGATTTAGTCTTGCATTGTCTGAACATGAACAGGGAAGAAAGACCTACAATGAGAGAAGTTGCTGATACTTTAGAAAAGGCGAGAAGATTTCAAAAGCAATCATCAAATGAAGAGAACCATGTAGAGGAGACTGAGAGCTTGCTTGGCGACGAGCTACCTTTGATATGGAATCAGGGAGGCAACGACTTTAATTAGTTCCGGACCTCCGGTGATTAATTATTGGAATGAAGAGTTTGTAATTCGTGGATTTGTTTCATATAGGTTATGTATATTTCAATCCTGCCTTTGTGTTCAATTTTTGAATTATTTTTATCTTTGGTAATCTATAAATGATACAACTTTACTACATATCAAGGGCTACCCGGTTTTCTGGTATGTTATGTCGGCAATACTAGATTTAAGGAATAATTTAATTGTTCATCTTCATTTCAGAATAATAGGATTGGAAAAAAGAAAACTGTTGCTTCCTAGTATGATTTGAAGTCAAATTTTTATATGGTCTTTTATATTGCACTGTACTCTCTTTTTAACTCTTGTAGTCAGATTTTAGAATTAATTTGTACGGAATTTGCCATTGAAAACATTAATTTATATAGTGTTCGTGTTTGACAAAACAAACTTGTACATAATTCACATTTGAAAAAAAATCCTACATATTTGACAGTTAATAGAACATATATAGTTGACACTTAATAGAACAAGTATGAATTATATATATACAACATTGTAAAAACTATATTGCTATGTAAAAGCATGCTATATTTCACAAGTAGAATACTAGCAAGACAGGTACTTGGGTGATCAATTCTTAATGTTTTGGTACGTGGCAAAAGACAAAATATAGCAAGTATGGTTCGCAACTATAGATAGTAATACATTCTTATGATTTCCAAAACGTACTAAAAATATTAGAACTTACGGTGTCAGCATAAATAACACTGGCCCACCACCCGCAACCATGGTCCAGATGCATCCTTTTGGATTCATAACTGTGAATTTCAATAAAGCACTCTAAAACCATATCGAAAACATAAATGTCAATAACAGTAGTGATGATAAGAAAATTCAAATACCAAAAGATCGGTCACTAGGTCTTTCAAACCGAAGCTTTGAGTTCATAGCGCAGGCCAATATGCGCTATGCATAGTACAATAGTGTTGTGTATGCCTCTCATCTCATCATATATTTTCATCAGGCTTGATTTAGCAGGATGTCAGGATAGTAGGCTATTTTTGGCAGGTTATATTAAGGAGGAAGAATTTAGTATTTTAGTATAGGAGTATTTTAGGACATGCCATTTATATGATTATCTTTTTTAGAGATTTATGTTGCTATAAATTATGTCATTTGTACTTTATGTAATAATGAAGTCAAGAATACAATCAAGCTTCCTCATAAAGATTTGTCTCTTGTTTCTAGCCTCTCATTCTTCAAAATCCTAACAAATTGGTACCAGAGCTTGAATAGGTCGATGATGAAGTCAAGTCCTTCCATTTTTATTTCCCATCCTTATTGTCCACCTTGATACCAAATCTCTCCATATCAATAAGAAATGTGGTATAATATGAAATATGGACCTTAACGGATGTACCTCTACTTGCTTGGTCTTTACGTGAAGGACAAGTGCGCGGAGGAAACACTTGGCGCTTGAATGCTTCTCTCACGATACAAAGACGAATATAAAAACCCTCAACGGCAGCAGCGGAACAAAGAACCCTGAAATCGTCGATCGGCTATTGGTGACGAACCTGGCTCTGATACCAATTTGTTAGGATTTTGAAGAAGGAGAGGCTAGAAACAAGAGACAAATCTTTATGAGGAAGGTTGATTGTATTCTTGACTTCATTATTACATAGAGTACAAATGACATAATTTATAGTAACATAAATCTCTAAAAAAGAGAATCATATAAATGGCATGTCCTAAAATACTTCTATACTAAAATACTAAATTCTTCATCCTTAATATAAGCTGCCAAAAATAGCCTACTATCCTGACATATTCGAGCTCTAGGCACAGGAATCTAATTTACAACTATTGTAGGAAGAAATGTCATATCAAGGCCAACTGTTTCAAGATCAAGAATAAACAGAAGGCATACGAGAATTATACTTCTTTAGGCGATCCTAATTTGATTTGTGATGCGACTCCATCATGATCAATCACACGGCCAGGAGATGAAGGCTACACATCTGTTTAGTTGTTTCTATTTTGGGTAGAACGTGTAATAGGGTTATGGGGAGTTTTTTCTATTTCTTTAAGGTGCACATTCTTGCTAAGAATAGAAAACGTGGCCTGTAACTTCTATTTTTCAGGTTCACTTCTCCTATTTAAATAAAGGGTTGTATGTATTGTATTCAGTTAAGAGAATAATAAGAAAGGTTTCCTTTGCCAGAATATTCTCTCTCTCTCTCATTCTCTAGATCCCTAACAAAACTGGTATCAGAGCCAGGTTCGCTGCCGACAGTTAGTTCGGCAGTTCCAGGGTTCTTAGATCAGTCTGCTGCCGCTAGGGTTTCAGTTTGGCTTCCTCAATGGCATCCGCATCTTCTCGAATCGACTTGGCACCGCTGACCTCCACCACCAAGTTCCATCTGTGGCAAGTTAAGATGAAATCTCTCCTGACTTCTCTAGATCTCGAAGAAGCTCTTCTTGGTGTCGACAAAATAACAGGCACAGAGGAAGAGAAAAAGAGGAACGACTGCAAAGCCCTTGCACAGATCATGTTAAATCTCTCAAACGAAATTCTACAACAAGTTCACAAGGAGACAACCACCAAGAGTCTATGGGAGAAGTTGGAGTCTCTGCTCATGACAAAGACACCCACAACGCGGCTGTATGCAAAGGCCCGCCTCTTCTCTCACAGGATGGAAGGTAAAGCTTTGAAAATTTATTTAGAGGAATTTCGTGAGATAGTTAATGACCTAGAAAACTGAAGGATGTGTGTTTTGAAAGTTATCTTTAAATAATAATTTATGTGTTATTTATAATTTTATTACGAATATTATTATTCATGTTCATTGAGATTTATATATTATATCTTTGGAAGTATTCAAAAAGATGCTCTTGGTCTTGAATCATAGAACTCCTTAGATGAGAAATATTTAATCACTAAATATGTTCACGATCATGGTAATTAAGGAGGAACATTAA